>JAJOOS010004103.1:0-80536 GCA_029582725.1 Solanum chiquidenum | reverse complement strand
TGGTAACTAGGAGGAGATTGTGCTTTGGAGTTGCTTGGATTGCTTCACTCTTCCAAGTCTTTGGTATGTCCTCAAGATTCGAGGACTATGTTTAGAAGTTTCTTAGTCATTGTAATAGACACTTAAGTTTCATTTCATTTGTAAAGGGACGTGCCCCTTATTATGTTTTAAGTTCTTGTCTAAGATTGTCTAAAGAGACTTAGTAGTTCCGCTTGCGTATTGATGTTTTTAAATGTTGATGACTCTTGAAGTCTTATGGTTTTATTGAATAAAAGTTTTAAATTCTTAGTGATTTTTATGATCTATGCGATGAATGAATGTTAAGGCTTGTATAAGACCTCTGAGAAGTCGAATACGCATGTAACGGCTAAGGGGTGCTCTCGGGTCGTTACACAATAATCATAAGATCTTCACTTTCTAAATGAATCATAAGCTTATACATAATTCTCATAAAT
This sequence comes from Solanum chiquidenum, assembly GCA_029582725.1. Taxonomy (NCBI): domain Eukaryota; kingdom Viridiplantae; phylum Streptophyta; class Magnoliopsida; order Solanales; family Solanaceae; genus Solanum; species Solanum chiquidenum. Next base: position 80,081 of record JAJOOS010004103.1, on the reverse strand, counting down.
ACGTACAAACCTTCATAACTTTACCCTCCATGGGCCATGAACCACAAGCAACACCTTAGACACATCATAGTCATATTCATGCATGGGTTGTGTGTGTGTGATTGTCCTTCCAATGATACAACAACAACATTATCATAATAGACACTTTATACTCAAAGTATTCATAAACATGCACGTAATATCATAATCATGCATACACCTCATATCTTGCATTCAAGGGTCACATTGGGTCAACACATCTAGCATTCAACACATGAAACATAGATACAACCATGACTCAAGTAATCCATTCATTTTATGCCTAAACTCATGTGATCATATTATAGGTCATGTGGGTGAAGTCTTTTCACAATAGGGCCATATAAAACTCAATATATATAATGGCTTCCTTCTTAAAGCCTGAACACCCTTAGTTTATTCATTTTACCTTTTATTCTTAAAGCCCTAGAAGTCATTCTCATGTTACAAGCCTTACTCTCAACCAATGCCTCAAATGATCATTATGTATACCTAATTCTCAAGGTAACCTAACCACATGCCTCATTCTTGATCAATTATAGTCATATAGGAAACATATGAACTCAATCTCAATACTACACAACCATGATCCATAATATAAGCCCTTAATAAATTATTTCATGTCCCCAAGCTTTACTCATAAAAAATCATGTGTAGGTGATCTATTCTAAGGCAATTCATCAAGAATTTCATCAATCTTAGAAGGTCACATCTAAACCCTAAATTTGCCTCTTTCACGACATAACCCTAGACTATATCAATTTCATTCTAGGATCTTAGGTTAATCAAGTATACATGTGGAATTATATAAGAATCATGCAATCACATTATAATCTACTCACATCCAATCAATTGGACCAACTTGCAACAACATTCATAATGTAAAGAAGAATCATAACTAGGATTAGGGGAACTCATGGATTCTTGAAGAATTCAAGTTAAAATCATGTAAAATCAGTAATTCATTCATAAACAAACATAATTCAACCTTTAAAAGCAACTTTGAAAGGAATTCATGGGGTTGAGTTGAAACCCTAGCTATTTGGGTTTTCTAGATTTGAGATAAAAGCTTTTAAAGGGGCTTCTTGGGTGATGGCTACCCAAGGATTAAAAATCCCACACCTTAAGTGTAGAATCCAACCAAAATTGAAGGAGAAAGTCTGTTCCTTGAACCCTAAGCTTGACCTTGTTCTTGCCCTTTAATGGAGGTTTCTAGAGAGAAGATTTTGGGTGAGGAGAGTGTTTAGGATTTGATTTGGGATCTTGGGTTATAATGAATTAATGAGGTGTTTAATGACTTAAAGTACTTTATATATATGTATTAATACTATATTAAACGACCCCCATTTAAAACTAATTAAAAACAAATTAATTGGAAACCACTTACCTTGGACGAATTGGAGGCAGAATGTGTAGGCATGACCTACGACATGCACCCCCACGGACCGTGAGTGGGTCCATGGGGTGTGCGGCAGGTTCGTGGTTCATTACCTGCATCTCCTCAACATGGCCTTGACCTATTCCCTATGACATACAGGGCGTGGATGGATCTACGCCTAATATGTGCCATTCGTAGGTCACGACATTTTTGACAGCTTTTTGCTCTTGGGGTTAGGCTTTAGGGTCCCCTCAAGGACCCTTGGTTAATCCTTGGAGGGGTCGTACCTTGATGTTTAACACCTATAATCCTCATTCTAAGCTTGGGAAGTCAATATACAACCTAAAACCCCATATCAACTCAACAACACACTCGTTAGGCTCTAGTTCCACCCATTAGTTTTTCCGGGTTGTTACATTAACTCCCCCTTAGGAACATTCATCCTCAAATGATACTTTAAACACTTTAGGGGATTAAAGACTCAAGACTAGCATTCCATCATTCATGAAACATCATAAATAATGCACAACACTAGGAGGAAACATCAACTCCATCTCGAACATACTCCAAGTAACTCAAGCAAGTAGGAACTACATCTACAAACTCATTATGCATGAAAACTTCAACATTTCTCATTTCATTGGAGGAATTACCTTCTCCAACTAAAACATTCTCATATATCCTTCTCATGAAATACAATAGGCACCTCTTACTCAAAGCAGTACAACATGAGGAAAAATAATTAACATAAACTTATTTTCTTTCAAAACATAAGTTTTCATGAATATGCATCATATAAAGAAGTCATGGCATCACATAAGCACATAAAAATAATGTTAGCTAGGCACACCATCTCCCCCTTAGGACTGAGCCTATACCAACACTTCTAAACATCACCAATCACATAATCATAGGAGGAATTACAATTTTCAACTTAAAGCAAGCTCAACACAACAATATGGAGCCAATATGCCATTTCATCAGAAGTATAACAAAGCATGTCCATCAAATCATCTCATGAAGTCAAATATGCTATCATCATACTAAAATGCACAACAACATGAGGAACATATAAATTATGAAAACTCATTTTATACTAAACAAGAATCTTTCAAAAACATGCATACCATAAGGAGATCATGGAAATTTCTAAAATACTCATGACTCTTAGTCATAAAACAAGCCCAAAACGGAACTCTTGGTCTCAAGCTGGAATAGGAATAGAAGAAAAGGATGAGGATATCAGAATTCTCAATCAATTTTGCTATCTAAGCACATCATCTCCCCCTTGGGAGTAATCCCCTTACTAAGACCTCAGATACTACTTCCTTCAAACAATCCCAAAGCATCACCAAAAATCAACATGACCTTACCGGGCACTAAAACCAATAGAGGTCTAATAATCATGCATCCAAATCATATCAAGGTTAACAAGAGTACTCTATAGAATAAGGGAATTATGGGACACACATAACATCCAACACTCCACTATCATGAAACGAGTTAAGAAAGGCTTATTGATGAGTCCACAAATTGAACTCATTTAGGGCTATATTTTAATATAAATTATGTCCTAAAATGCTTATTTTATCTCAATATTTGATGAAAACCTTTAAGTTTCAGGTATTTAAAGTTTGAAGGAAAGCATGGACACTACTTCGCAAAAAGGAACGACAAGGCTGAAAAACCAAGAAAATGAAGGCCTGAGGATCGCCGAGTTCACTTGGCGATTCGCCGAAGGGTCTCACTTAGCCTTTTCATCTAGTGTGCTGAGTCCTGAAGGAAATGATCAAGTCGGCGAAAAAAGAGAGCAACCGGCGCATTGCCGAGAAGTTCCACGAAGCAGTACTATGTCGCTCAATGACCCAGAGCACGACGATACCGAAGGATGGTGCAAGATGGCAATGAACTATACCAAAGGGCAAATAGCCGAGTTGATCGGCGATTTCGACTAATGTCACCGAGTGATCCGCCGCATCACAGATTTTTAAAAACTAAAAATACTCGTTGAGATTTATAGCTTAATATCGTATTTGAGAATCACATTTTTATTATCATCTTTACAATAATATAATTTTAGTACTTTCTATTTTACTCTCAATTTTGTAAGGGTTTGAAGACTTGAAGAAGAAAAGGGTTTCATCTCTTCCAATTTGGAAGTAGGTCTCTTGGATTCTTCTTTCTTTTCTTAAATCAAGACTTATTTCTGTATACCCATTTTATTGCAACATCATTGAAGGTATAAATTTTTATCTCTTCATCTGTGGCTAAAAAACCCCATTCTTGGGGTGTGATTTAGCAAATATGTGTTGATATTTATACCTTCAATGATGTTGCAATAAGACCTCAGATACTACTTTAATGGTGATTTCACCTAGTGGTTGTGGTTTAATTTAATGGGTTTATAGTTGCAAATACAGAGTCATGCATGTGTTTACGGCTTGCCCGAGAAGGAGGTCACGAAACCAAGACCACTAGACTGATGGCCTAAGGAGTGAGTCAACATGAGGTTCAGCCCGAGAGGGTGAGCCGTAGTCCTATATCCTAACACTCAGCTCGAGAGACTGAGTGGGATAAGGCATAGGCTGGTCTTCATGCGGTAAATGGGTGTCCGAGAGGAACGCATTTGAAACAGGGTAAGTTGCCCGAGAGGGAACTTATTTCCATCTAAAGCTTAGCCTAGTCACTATTATGTTGCAAATTTCCTATCGAAAGGATGTACCCAACTATTTATCTCAACTTGTATTGCGGTCACATCACAAGAACTCTTCCCCATACTTTATTTCCTTGTTATTGTTGTTGTTTTTTCTATACTTGTGGAAAAAAAACCCAAATTGATATTTGACACTTTTGTGTCCCTCTCTTTAATTTACAATATTTTTAATCGTTAATGTATTTAGCTACGACTACTTAGAACTAAATTTTATTTTTATATTAATTCTCAAAACCACTCCTTTGGGACTCAACCCCAACCCTTGGTTGGGTTACTATACTATTGCACGAGTCGTAGACACTCGTACTGGAAGTTGTGTCGTTGATTACGCAATTGAAAAATCAAAATGGTGCCGCTCCCGGGGAGTGGTGTTACTTGAGAATTCTTAGTTAAGTAGAATTTTTTATTCTTCCTAGTTTTAGTTTTACTAATCTAAATTGTAGTTTTGTTTTGCTAGTTTGAATATCAGAGCAGCAACTAAGAATGGGAAATCATTATGGATATCACACGGATCGTCACCTTCTGAAACTATTCAACCTCAGGGATAACCTCTTGACATTTAAACAGGTAGGGACGAAACAATTCAGGAAATGTAGTTAAAGTTTCAATTGGTGTTGCAACCATGCCCATCTCACGGGATGACAGACAAAGGCTATTGGAGTGCTTCTATAGGGGTCTTGGACTCGAGAATAGAAGTATAGATGATCAACTTTGCAACGGTGGTATCCTACACCATTCCTATGAAGTTGTAGTAAAACTCCTTGATGGCATGGTAGAAGCCAACAAACAAGCAAAAAGGAAGCATGAGTGGGACGTACTAGTCACCCAGTTGGAAGTTCTATCCACCCAAGTCATGAAATTGGAAGTACAAGCCATGGGAAAAGAAAAGCACTCCTCCCTTTAAGAGTGTAAACATGTAAAGAAGTAGAGAGGTGTGCAGGATGATGAAGCTTTGTCATTCATTCAATAAAACACTGAGGCACATGAGAAGATGTTGAATGAAATGAAGGAGAACATCGAAATGCTAAACGAAGCATCAACCTCTCACTCCATGACTATTCAGCTGCAGGATGCTCAAATTGGCCATTTGATATAAGGTCATTACCAACCATTTGTTGAGGACTCACCTGACTACAACATGGGTGACTCCGAAAGTGAAGAATAGTTGCTGACTTGTGTCGTGCCACGACGTTAACTAAGGTGCTATTTGGGGGCAACCTAAAACCCCTTTATATTTTATATTTACGTATTGGTAAAATAATGATGTGTTATGGTATAGGTTGGAATGTGAGAAGTACTCGAAAAGTGCAAGGTGACAAGCAACAGATCCAATTGGCCAGTCGTCGAAGAAGTCGGCTAACTCGACCCTAACCGTCGTTTGACTCCAATCATCTCCAAAAGTGAAGCCTGTAAAACTTGGCGAGCATGAGAACTTATTGGCGCATCACCGACTCTGTTGGCGATCTCATTAGCGACCGCCGTTTGAACTCCTAGGTTTACTGGAAAGTTCTGTAAAACTCGGTGAAAGTGATTGTTCGGCGACACGTCAACTGATCCAGTGATTCAGAATGATATCGCCGAGTACACACGAATTGTACGGCACTCGAGTAAAGCTAAAATAAGGCGGTTGTGAAGCATTCAGGAAAGTGGGTTGAAAATAGGCATGTTGGGTTGTCTAGCGATGTTGTGGAGAGCTTGCTGAATAACTCAACGACTCGCCTAAGTCCCCACCTTGACTTCTTTTTAATGCTTAATATTTTGAAGGTTTACACCCAAAGTCGCACAAGAACTATATCGCCCTGACAGATGGAGAAATCGCACAGCCAGGATCACTTCTTTACCTCCTTATTTGTCTCACTTATTTTTATTTTTGAGTACTTCTTATCGCATTTGAGGATAAATTGCTTCCATTAGTGGTGGGGTGAGGCCCACCTTTGTGTGCTATTGATGTTCGTGTTTTGTGTATATTTGGGTTGTTCTATATTTAATTGTGTTATATATTACCTTTCGTGGATGTTTGAGCTCATGGCTCCTCTTTTTTATTTTTATTGATGCATATTTTGACCTTTCGAAAAAAAAATTATTTTTTCAAATTTTTTTGCCACCGCTTGTGTTGAAAGTGGTTATTCTTTTGCAAAATTTAAGTCTCGGTTCCGATCAATACTGATGACTTAAATAGTGCTCTCAATCAAGCGAACATGAATGTGCGGCTACGACGAGACCAAATGAAGTTGCATAGACAATATGTGAACTCTTTGCATCTTGTTGTGATTAGCCATTTATCAAATTGACTCTCTTGTAATGACCATTGCACACTACCAAAAGTGTGTAGTCTTGTTTGACTTAAGTGTCGATGCCTTGTGTGATTATCTTACTTTGAACTAGGCATGAATAAACCTAGATTTTACCCCGTTAGTCTGATTGATTTAGAAAGGTGTACTGTTGAAATGATCTTAGGCAACTTTAAAGAGTGTGAGGCAAATTTGACATATACCTCTTTTGTAGCCTACCCGTGATCATGTGAAACAATTTTTAACACCCCTTGAGCCTTACCTTTCTTTGGAAGAAACTTGATGAACCCACCCTAGACCTTACTTGACCCACTACCTATAATCCTCTTGATTTGTGGGTTAGTGAATAGCCAACTTAGGCAAAAAGCCTAAGTGGGGGGTGTGGTAAAAAGGAAAAGGAGAAGTCAAGAAGTGCAAGAAAAAGTCTCTCCAACCCATGGTTTTGCAAAACAAAATGGAAACCCTTTAAAAAAAAAAGTAATGTATATATATATATACAATTTTTGAATAAAGGTGCAAAAAGAGTTGGGTTTCCAAGCAATACATGGAGAATGAATGAAAGGATGACTTAGAAAAACTAGAAGAAAAAGTGACAAGGGAAAGGAAAATGACATTTTGATAAAACGACATCTCATGAGGATGAAGAAGTCACCGAGGCTAAATGACAATACCTATGCACTCAGCCCCATTACAAGCCTTGAAAAGACCTTTTTGATCTTGAGTAAGCCGAACCGAAAATCGATTTGAAAATAAGGGCAAACCTATGGTTAAAAACATGCATTGTGTTCCTCTTTTTAAGTGTGAGCGTTGCAACTGAATCGTGGTCTTAAATTGAATAACTTTTGTGTGTAAATATAAAATCATTATTTGTGTGAGGGCATTTAGATACTTTCGTGGAACTTGAACCTGCATTAGTAGAAAGTATTGTGAGCATGAGAATAGTTGGTAATGGTGTGTCACAACTTGAATCTTTGAATAAGTAGTTTGAAGTCTTGTTGTGTTCATGATTGAGTCTTGTGTAGCACTGTTTGAGACACCCTTTTTGGACAGCTGAACTTGAGTTTGCTTGAGGACAAACAAAAGCTTAAGTTGGGGGTGTTAATGAGTCCACAAATTTGACTCATTTAGGGCTATATTTTAATAGAAATTGTGTCCTCAAATGCTTATTTTATCTCAATATCTGATGAAAACTTTATGTTTCAGGTATTTGATGTTTGAAGGAAAGCATGGACACTACTTCGCAAAAAGGAATGAAAAGGCTGAAAAGAACAAGAAAATGAAGGCCTGAGGATCACCGAGTTCACTTGGCAAATCACCGATGGGTCTCACTTCACCTTTTCTTCCAGTGTGTTGAGTCCTGAAGGAAAGGACCAAGTTGGTGGAAAAAAAGAGTAGTCGACGCATTGTCGAGAAGTTCTGTGAGGTAGTACTATATCTCCCAATGACCCAGAGGACGACGATGCCGAAGGATGGTGCAAGACGGCGATGAACTACACCAAAGGGTGAATCGCCGAGTTGATCGGCGATTTTGACTAATGTTGTCGAGTGATCCACCATAGCACAAATTTTTAAAAACAATAAATACTCGTTAAGAGTTATAGCTTAATATCATATTTGAGAATCACATTTTTTAAGTATCAGCTTTAAAATAATATAATTTTAGCACTTTTTATTTTACTCGGAAGTTTGTAAGGGTTTGAAGACTTGAAGAAGAAAAGGGTTTCATCTCTTCCAATTTGGAAGTGGGTCAGTTGGATTCTTCTTTCTTTGCTCAAATCAAGACTTATTTCTCTACACCTATTTTATTTCAACATCATTGAACGTATAAATTTTTATCTCTTGATATGTGGCTAAAACCCCCCATTCTTGGGATGTGATTTAGCAAATATGTGTTGATATTATTGTTGGGTCTTGCTTGCTAATAGGTTAGATGTAATTTAATGGTGATTTCACCTAGTGGTTGTGGTTTAATTTAATGGGTTTGTACTTGAAAATACAAAGCCACCCATGTGTTTTCGGCTTGCCCGAGAGAGAGGTCGCGAAACCAATACCACTAGAGTAATTGCCTAAGGAGTGGGTCGACATGAGTTTTAGCCCGAGAGGGTGAGCCATAGTCCCATATCCTAACACTCAGCTCGAGAGAGTGAGTGGCGTAAGGGGTAGGCTGGTCTTCTTGCGGCAATTGGGTGTCCGAGCGTAACGCATTTGAAACCGGGTAAGTTGCCCGAGAGGGAACATATTTCCATCTAAAGCTTAGCCTAGTCACTATTATGTTGCAAATTTCCTATCGAAAGCATGTGCCCAACTATTTATCTCAACTTGTGTTGCAGTCACATCCCAAGAACTCTTCCCCATACTTGATTTCTTTGTTATTTTTGTTATTTTTGTTGTTTTTGCTATACTTGTGACATAAAACCCCCAAATTGATATTTGACACTTTTGTGTCCCCCCTTTAATTTACAATATTTTTAATCTTTAATGTCTATAGCTACGACTAGTTAGAACTTAATTTTATTTTTCTATTTAATTTTCTAAATCACTCCCTTGGGACACGACCCAAACCCCTGGTTGGGTTACTATACTATTGCACGATTAGTAGACACTCGTACTGTAAGTTGTGTCGTTGATTACGCAATTGAAACATCACTTATCATCTCAAGCTAGAGGAGGAATAAAAGGGAACATAAGGATATTGGGATATCTCATTGGCCCTTTACCTCCCAAATAACACTCTCAACATTCTCTAAGCATCACTTAAACACTATTATTCATCCAATCATCCATTACATCCTAAAAGTCATTATGACTAAGTTGGATTCCACCAACATACACACATAACCATAATCACACCCAAGTACACTAAGGACAACATAAAAGCTCATTATGTAAAATTTATCAAGTCACAAAAGACAAGTACTACCGGAATGGAAATAAGCATGAAACACATATCGAAAGCAATATTAGGAGGACACTCTTGTTCACCTCTATCTTGAAGAGCATCAAACCTAATTTTCTTCCTCTCTCTCCCCCTAACCTTAAGTATTGGGCAATCTCTCATTTTGTGGACACTTTCACCACAACCATAACAACCTTCCATACCAGCTAAACAACTGCTTCCTTCCACATATTTTGCAAGTAGGCTTAAGTAACACCGATTCACTATTGCTTCCTCTTTTACGATTAGGGTTAGACACCCTCTTTTGGCGATACTTTAGGGAAGCCTTGGAAGAGCTTGGCCCATAAAATCTTTCTTGAGAGGAATTATCATCACCTAATCTATACCTCTTTGTTCCTCTAGATTTCTCTTCAAGTTTCTCCTTTTCAAACAATTGACCATGGAACACAAAACAATCAATATTCATATCATTCTTAAGCATAGCCATACTACATTCTCTTGTTATCAAGTCGAATACACCCGACACAAACTTACTCATCTTCATCCTAGGGTTTGCCACTATGGATGGAGCATATCTTGACAACCTAGTGAATACCCGAGCATACTCCTTAACACTCATCCTACCTTGGCGAAGGTTAATAAACTCAAGTATCTTAGCCTCTCTCATTTTTAAAGGGCAAAACCTATCAATGAACCCATTCTTAAATCTTTCCCATTTCATGGGGCCTGCTTCTACCGGCCTCGCTCCTTTACATTGACAAAACCACATCAATATCTTTCAATTGGTAAGCAGCCCATTCTGCCTTTTCTACCGGAGTTACTCCTACAATGTTCAACACCCTAGATATCTCATCTACAAACTCCAGAGGATCTTTCTATATCTTTGACCCACCGGAATCTTTATCTCAACTTGAGTCAATAATTGAAAATGATACCTAATCTTCTCATTAGACACATACTACCCTATAGGGACAATAGGAGCTTGGAGAGGAACCTCTTGCTCCACTTTGTCTGCCTCATTCCTTTCAACATGTGCCCTTGAAGTAGTCATATCCTGAAAACCATAGGGCACACATTAGGAGAAAGATCTAATAAAGCTAAACTCTAGGGCACGACTTAGAGAATGAAGAAGTGAAGTTTTTCCTAACATCTAATAGCCACCTATTTATAAAATGTGGGACGCTTCACATTTATGAACAAGACTCTACTAGATGTGTTTTGAGACATCATAAAATTATCCCAAAACCTTATGCTATGATACCAAGTTTGTCATGACCCAGGGGTACCCCCTAGACGTAATACGACGTACTTGACCCCGAAGAGGTCTAATAAAAGCCCTTAGCATATCATGACATAAGAACATTGGGAAAAATATGGAAAATTTAAAACTTTTCTTTACAATCGAAGTCGTATATAAAATGAGAGAGTCTATAAACTATGTCTCAAACCATATACAACATTTGAATTAAAACTCTTGAATACAATCTTAGAGACACGGCCCTTAGAAAAAAGTCTAAAACATATAAGAACGACATAAAGGATATATGGTCCAGCCCTCGAATACTATGAGGAATCACCAATCTTTTTCTTCTTGATCTACTAAGGTTCTAGCCACAAGGATAGAATCCGATATCTCCAAACCTTACATTTATAGAAAATGTAGAAATATGTGTTAGCAAAAAATATACTAAGTATGGAAGCCATGCAAGAAAATCCTTAAAACATGCATAAAGGGACATTTTGTTTGAAACCACGCTAAATGCCACTTTTGAACATCATCGTTGAAATAATTGGAGAATGTAGTTCATAAGACAAACCATGCACAATTCATCATAACATAAACGATATCATCATAATCACAAGCATAGTCTCCAACACAACATAATGCATACTCCAATATTCACAAGACATAATTCACATTCACAACTACATACCAAGATCATATCATCATAATAGAACCATCACATAAGAAACCCTAAGCCACAGTTGTGCAATGCATAGATATGATCCCATAATCCCTTCTACACTAAGTATCACTCCTATGCCACAATGATCATGCATAACATAAGTTCATATATCTTCATAGCATAAGGAAACCACACCATAACCCTATGATGAGTCTACTTGTGCAATGTATAAGTGAAGTCCCATACCCCCACTCACACTAATTAAAGCTCATTAGGAAGTCATAAGTATAGTTCATGTTCATAATTAACATAAAGCATACATTTAACTCATAATCATCATATCATAAGAGAACATACCAAAATCACTCTCAAAGCCCACTTGTGCATTCCATGAATGAAATCTCATACCCCCATTCACACTAAGTAGAACCTCTTGAGGAACCATAATACATAACTCATGTTCTTATCATAATTCATGTTCTTATCATAATTCATATTCTTATCATATAGGAAAATAGCCTTAACAGACATAGATCATGTGAGCTACATGGAATCCAGTGTTCTACCCCAACACAGAAAAGAGGTGTCCTACTTGCCTAAGGTAGACCGTACATAATAGTTTTTAGGTTAATCTACAAGTGATATACCTATGTGGGCACATAGTTATGGGATAACGACATTGCTACTAGAAACCCTAACTACTAACATGAAGGTTTCTATCTCATGAGATAACCATATTGAGAACCCAACTACTAGCGTGGAGGAACCCATCTCATACTCATATCTACTCGGTGCTAAGCATAATTCACTTTAAATTCATATTAAGTATTTAATTAAGTTCATGTTCATGAAAGAATGCACTAGGCACTCAAACCAACATAACATCATAATAGCTCATAGATTCATTAGGTGAGAATGTCCTTTCAACCTTAGAATCATCAATATGTGAGTAAACATTTCACATCATGTTCATTGTATGTTCATGAGAATAGACTTTCATTCAACACAACAAGATCATCATAGTCATAATAGTTCATGTATAATAAAGTGTAAGGGTATAGGGAGAATTACCTTTCAACAATACAACAATTACACAATAATCATAAGATCTTCACTTTCTAAGTGAATCATAAGCTTATTCACAATTCTCATAAAGACGTACAAAGCCTCATAACTTTACCCTCCAAGGGCCATGAACCACAAGCAACACCTTAGTCACATCATATTCATATTCATGCATGGGGTGTATGTGTGTGTGATTGTCCTTCCAATGACACAACAACAACATTATCATAATAGACACTTTATACTCAAAGTATTCATAACATGCACATATTATCATAATCATGCATACACCTCATATCTTGCATTCAAGGGTCACATTGAGCCAACACATCTAGCTTTCAACACATGAAACATAGATACAACCATGACTCAATTAATCCATTCATTTCGTGCATAAACTCATGTGATCATATTATAGGTCATGTGGGTGAAGTATTTTCACAATAGGGCCATATACAACTCAACATATATAATGGCTTCCTTCTTAAAGCCTGAACACCCTTAGTTTATTCATTTTACCTTTTATTCTTAAAGCCCTAGAAGTCATTCTCATGTTACAAGCCTTACTCTCAACCAATGCCTCAAATGATCATTATGTATACCTAATTCTCAAGGTAACCTAACCACATGCCTCATTCTTGATCAATTATAGTCATATAGGAAACATATGAACTCAATCTCAATACTACACAACCATGATCCATAGTATAAGCCCTTAATAAATTATTTCATGTCCCCAAGCTTTACTCATAAAAAATCATGTTTAGGTGATCTATTCTAAGGCAATTCATCAAGAATTTCATCAATCTTAGAAGGTCACATCTAAACCCTAAATTTGCCTCTTTCACGACATAACCCTAGACTATATCAATTTCATTATAGGATCTTAGGTTAATCAAGTATACATGTGGAATTATATAAGAATCATGCAATCACATCATAATCTACTCACATCCAATCAATTGGACCAACTTGCAACAACATTCATAATGTAAAGAAGAATCATAACTAGGATTAGGGGAACTCATGGATTCTTGAAGAATTCAAGTTAAAATCAGTAATTCATTCGTAAACAAATATAATTCAACCTTTAAAAGAAACTTTGAAAAGAATCCATGGGGTTGAGTTGAAACCCTAGCTATTTGGGTTTTCTAGATTGGAGTTAAAAGCTTTTGAAGGGGCTCCTTCGGTTATGGCTACCCAAGGATGAAAACTATTGTACCTTAAGTGTTGAATCCAACCAAAATTGAAGAAGAAAGTCCACTCCTTGAAGCCTGAGATTGACCTTGTTCTCTCCCTTGAATGGAGGTTTCTAGAGAGAAGATTTTGGGTCAGGAGAGTGTTTGGGATCTTGGGTTGTAATGAATTAATGAGGTGTTTAATGACTTAAAATACTTTATATATATCTATAAATACTATATAAAACAACCCCCACTTAAAACTAACTAATAACAAATTAATTGGAAACCACTTACCTTGGCCGAATTGGAGGCAGCATGTGCAGGAATGACCTAAGACCTGCCCCCCCCCACGAACCGTGAGTGGGTCCGCAGGTCATGCTGCAGGTTCGTGGTTCTTGACCTGCAGCTCCTAAACATGGCCTTGACCTATGCCCCATTACCTACGGGGCGTGGATGGACCTACGCCCAGTAGGTGCCATCCGTAGGTCACCACATTTTTGACAACTTTTTGCTCTTAGGGGCAGCCTTCGGGTTAGGTTTTAGGGTCCCCCTCAAGGACCCTTGGTTGGTCCTAGGGGGGTCGTACCTTGACGTTTTAACCCCTAGTACCCTCATTCTATGTTTGGGAATTCAATATATAACCTAAAACCCCATATCAACTAAACAACATACTCGTTAGGCTCTAGTTCCACCTATTAGTTTTTGCGGGTTGTTACATAGGTACCCCTTGATCATCAACATTCCCACTAGCGGGACGACCTCAGACAGCTCTTCGTGGAGGCATGATCTGAAAGATAAGTGCAAGCACAAATTAGAAGGAAACTTTAGAGAGTTAAACTCTATCGCACGAAAAGAGTATGAAAGAAGTGAGTTAGTTCATAAATGTTGCAGCCTCCTAATTATAGTTATGGCTCACTTCACAACGATAACTAGGAATCTACAAACACATTTTCATAGACACCCTATGACTCTTGAACTCTTTGCTCTGATACCAAGTTTATCACACCCCGATCCTACACCCTGGGAGGGACTGGCACTTGACAACCATTGTTGGCCCCAAGGGAACCCTTTGCCTGGCTTAACTCTCAGCAGAGGACTTACACAACATAGAATATCTCAAATGAAATCTTAACTGAAGTTTGTCAATTGAAAACTTAGAATGTGTTTGAAATAGACATTCAACTAGCCAAAGTGGCTACTCAAGTCTCAACATGAACAACTAAAAATTAATAGACTCCTGAACTAATAATGTCTAACTATCTATGAAGCCTCTAATACTATGAGGGATGTCAGGACAAGACCCCTGATTATCATAACAAACTGAAATGACAAAAACAATGATAAAAGGGATCCTTCGGAAGCAAGGAGGCTCACCAATACTTTGAAGTTCAACTAGATCAACGAATTGCTTTTAAAAAAAAGATCAACGAAGCGCTGGATGCTGATCCTGGTTAGCTGTATCTGCATCATAAAAGATGCAGGCAAATGGAATCAGTACATGGAATGTACGAGCATGTGAGGGGAAATATAAAACAAAACATAAGCTTGAAATGGAACTGAAGAAAACTTACCTTGTCACAACTCAACTCAACTCATATCAATATAAGGTATTGGTAGAAATGCAATATAAAGAAAAGCTTTAAAACATGTAGATAAAAACTCAGTGTATTGAAAGATACAATAATAATTTAGTTTTGTATATGAAAATACAAGTAACTCTGTGGGAGATTCTCTAACCGACAACCATCACTATGAGCTATGTGATGATACAACGTCTAGCCCACACTACCAGAATTGTCCTATACTTTGCCGGGGTATAGAACCTACTACTAAGTGGATCCACTAAGCTATGATTAGAAGCAATAAGGAATCATCTAAAAAGATCCTTTCTACCCACGTTGGCTACATTGTTTATGGAGACTTAAGTTATTTGAACTCGTCCCCCATATCGGTGCTCTATACTACTCCTAAAATGTAACTAGCCCATATGTTTAAAAATATAACTTTTTCTGTAGTTGATCCAAAACTCATACTTAGCATAACTTACAAAATTTCCAAATTTAATCTTTCCGAAATCGTTCTTTCTAAGAAATCCATCAAACTAGTGTTGTTCGCAACCTTTTAAACCTAAAGTTACTCCATTTATGGCTTCCGTTGCAAAATTGTCTTCAACAAAAATTTCGGTTGGGATTGGCAGATGTTCCAAACAACCAACTTAAAGGTAGGTACCCACGTCCTCCGACTTTTCCTGCTCCATATGGAATGAAAGTTCTAACGTCTCATAAAGGACCTTGAGATTGTCTGTAGGGTTTTTCTTGTCCTCATTTAAAAATAGAAACAATGGTTGGTTTTGTTACCTCCTCTATTTCGTACTTGTCCAATAATGCAGTCAAATCTAAAGGTTCTTCAGCGTCATCAAACTTTTGGCAGCAAGTAGACAGAATATTATGAATGTTATATTGGTGATCACACATACGAGAGAAATTTTAATCCATTTGTAGCAATATATCAATAAGAAGAGACAATTCAAGTTCTGTAACACTTTGGTTGCTATAAAGGCAAGCCAATTTCTCTATGAAATTAGTCCAGTCACAAAACTGTTTATTGCGATACAAACATTTAAACCAACAAATCACTTTTCCGTCAAAGTAAAGGTAAGGAAGAGATAACCACACATCCTCAGAAAAACCATAAATTGAAATGCCTCTTTGCCTGATAAATTGTTCGGTCGAAAACACCGTCGAAGAGATCCAACACATACTCGTCACACATGGAGTACGATAAATGAAAGCACAAATATAACAAACCTTAATTAATCACTATATTATAAATAATGTGAACATGATTACAACTTTAGAATAGTAATAACAACTCTCAAACTACTGAATTACAATGGAAATATTAAAATTACAAGTAACTAAGGATAGAGATAAGAATAAAGAAGAGAAGTGACTTCATAAAGAAGATGAGTGAATCAGACAATTTCTTCACAATACACAAAAATTTCTAACTTCTCATCCTTTTCAATTAGTCGTTAATTGGGCCTGGATCACAAATCAACCTTTTTGGCCCAATAACAGACTCTCTAACGTCAAAGTTCATGTCGGGTTGGGTAATACCTCACAACTTATAAGTAAAGGTATGAACCATTCTCCATATACATATCAATTTGAACCCGGCAAACTTAAGTTGACTTTGTTCAAAGGTTTAATAATAAGTGTTTAACGTGTATTGGATGTGAAGGAAGGTAATAACAAATTCCTAGTGTGATGACGCTTATCGTGACCAACGACACTAACTACAGTTTGAGTGTCTACGATCGTCAATAATATAGTAACCCAACCGAGGGTTAGGGCCGTGTCCCAAGGGAGCGGTTTTGAGAATTGATAGAAAAATAAAATCTAGTTCTAACTAGTCGTAGCTAAAGAAATTAACGATTAAAAACATTGTAAATCGAAGGGGGGACACAAAAGTGTCAAATATCAAATTTGGGTTTTGTCACAAGTATAGCTAAAATAGCAAAAATAAGAAAAAAATCAAGTATGGGGACGAGTTCTTGGGGTGTGACTGCAATACAAGTTGAGATAAATAGTTGAGTACATGCTTTAGATGGAAATAAGTTCCCTCTCAGGCAACTTACCCCATTTCAAATGCGTTCCTCTCGGATACCCATTTTTCACATGAAGACCAGCCTACGCCTTACCCCACTCACTCTCTTGAGCTGAGTGTTAGGATATGGGACTAGGGCTTACCCTCTGGAGCTGAACCTCATATCGACCCACTCCTTAGGCCATCGGTCTAGTGGTCTTGGTTTTGCGACCTCCCTCTCAGGCAAGCCGAAAACACATAGGTGGCTTTGTATTTGCAACTACAAACCCAATAACTTAAACCACAACCACTAGGTGAAATAACCATTAAAATACATCTAACCTACCAGCAAGCAAGACCCAACAATAATATCAACACATATTTGCTAAATCACACCCCAAAAATTGGGGTTTTTAGCCACACATCAAGAAATAACAAAATACACCTAAAATGATAATGAAAGAAATTAGGTATAAGAAATTAAACCTTGATTTAAGAAAAGGTAGATGAATAGAGAAGACCCACTTCCAACTTGGGAAAGATGAACTCCTTTCTTCAAGTTTCCAAAACCCTCTCTAAACTTGAGAGTAAAATAAAAATACTACTAAATCCAAGATCTGATAATAAAAATATATTACTCAAATCTGATACTAAGTAATAACTCTCAACGAGTATTTATAGTTTTCAAAAATATGTGTTGTGGCGGATCACTAGGCGACATTAGTCAGAATTGTCGTTCGACTCGGTGATTCGCCTTTTAGTGTAGTTCATCGTCATCTTTCACCGTCCTTCGACATCGACTCGGTGTCATTGGGTGACATAGTACTGCTTCGCAGAACTATTTGGCGACACGCCGATTGCTCCTTTTTTCCGCCGACTTGATCCTTTCCTTCAGGGCTCAGCACACTGGAACCAAATGCAAAGTGAGACCTTTCAGCGATTTGCCAAGCGAACTCGACGATCCTCAGGCCTTCATTTTCTTGTTCTTTTCAGCCTTTTCGTTCCTTTTTGCGCCTAAGTGTCCATGCTTCCAGTCAAACTTCAATTACCTGAAACTTAAGCATTTTCATCAGATATTGATATAAAATAAGAATTTGAGGATACTATTTCTATTAAAATAAAGCCCTAAATGAGTCCAATATGTGGAATCATCTTGTATGAAGAATTTTTGTGTTCTAATACCAAGAAAATGAAATGTCGTGAAGCCTTCTTTCCAATGCATTTGACCATTCTTCAATTTGAGCTTTGTGCTAAAAGTTATGCCCATTTTACAAGGCACTATGTATTCTGTGCAATCCGTCACACGAAGTGGAAGTCCACCGTGCGGCCGCTTGGCAAGGACAGTGCTACTGTTAATGTTGCACAAAGTAGTTTTCAGCTGTGTGACCGTGCTAATTTCTTCAAAATCCTTTTAGTTTTATCTTGTTTTCACATTCTAGGAGGGGTGATTTTGTCTTTTCCTCATCCCATAACCCCAACCCATGAATATTAACTTCCCCCGAAAGCCAAAGTCAATCTGATTTTATAAGTTACGGCAAATTTCATATCCTAGAACTCCATATGAGGGTTTCTCAAGTTCAAGCTATAAAAGATACAAGTTCAAAGCTTTTCCCCAATAATTCATAAAATTTAGCAAGGCTTCCCATTCTAGGTATGTGACATTTAATTGATGGATATATTTTTATCAATTAAATCCCAAAGGAAATCTTATTCTTTAGATAATCAAATTTTACAAAACCTAGGGTTCGTATGAAAAGCATGAATCACATATTATATCAATTTTTCTTCATGATTAGCCCATGAATACATGTTTTTACCTAAAAATCAATATTCTTGTATGGTTATTTTTGTAATTACTCAGAATAGGAAATATTCACCTGTTTGAAATTGTGTTGCCTAAATTGCATTCTATATTTAGGATTATAAATTTTATTATGATCAGTTGTACCATCAACATTTTAGTTCCAAGTGTATGTTATGCTTTCAGATACAACACTTATTATTTTAGTATTATTGAGCTATCCAGTATTATGTAGTTTACATGTATAATTTAGTTGGGAGTATTCCTTCACATCGAGTAGACATAGGGATTAATGCTCACCCATCAGTTAGGAGTGAGACCTTAAGTACCAATTTCTAAGTGTCAAACCTACATGCCAATGTAGGTTTAAGAGCCACATGTGAAACCAAGACTGAAACCTTAGTAAATTTTGGACATAAGGTTAGTGGAACCATGTTAGACAGTATTTGTACACTGAAAAAGTACAGAGCACCCTTCCAGCTGGGGTATAGATTGGAGTTCATTTAGGTCACACAAAGTATATCGATTAATAGTATAACCCACAGTTCAGACTCAGATATTTTATGAGTTTGCATTTCAGTTTAATCAGCAAAATGTTGATTAGTTACATGATTATTACTTGGTCATTGCATCAGCTTATTTATTTCAATTTATACCCGGTCCAACATCTTAAATTTACCATGTTCAGCTTGTTAGATTATTGTGTTGACCTCACATATTTAGTACATTCAAGGTTTTGACCGCATACTCTTTTGCGTTATATTGTTTTGTAATATAGGTTCAGAAGCTCAATTTCTATCTTGCAGTTAGTACAATTTATGTATAATCTCAGCAGTTGAGCTTGGTGAATCCTTATCTTTGGAGGAAAAGGGATATTGTCATTTATTTATGTTAATTCTTTAGTTTTAGATAGTTAGATTTAGTTAGGGGCTTGTCCAAGCAACTCATATTAATAAAGGGTTTCAAAAAGTCAGAAAATAGTTTAACCTTTATAATTTGTCCAAACAATTTATTTTGGCTATTCATGTATTTTAAATCTATCTCAATTTAGCTTCTGCAAAAATCATATTCATTTATTATATGTATGAATCGTAGTTTCAAAACAGACCAGGGGTTGCCTTAAAGTCACAAGTGACTTCAAGCACCGTGTTATGACTAGGGGTAGTCTCGGGTCGTGACAAACATGGTATTCGTACCTCAGGTTTAAAATGTCCTATTATGTCTGAAAGCCGCAATAAGTACCCTTATACATGGGTGTGAAGCACGCCACACTTATGAATGAGAGGCTATAAAACATCATAGAAAATATTTCTCTTCTTTCATGATTCATATAATATGAAAGAGTGTGAACTCTATCTAACCTCCTTCTAACTCGTACTTCATGCGTTTACAGAATCGTTCCTCCCAGAAGTGTTTATAGAAAGAGAAATTCAAATGGAAACCAAAAATCACCACCAGCTCCAACACACCCTTTGAATGAACAAGTTTATCATGCCGAGTTTAGGGCTGCTTTTCAGGGGTTCGCTCAAGCTATGGCATCTTAATTCAATCGATAAATTACTCGTTAAGATAACCAAAATAGGAATACAACAGCGGCAAAGTTCTAAGATTTTACTCGAATAAATCCACCCAAATTCTATGGTTCTAGGGTGGAGGAGGATCTATAGGAATTCATTGACGACATAAAGAAGATTACGTAGATTATGGGAGTTTCTCCAGTTGAGAGTGCAAACTTAGAATCTTACCATGATGAAAGGAGTGGATCAGGTTTGGTACAAACAATGGAAGGAAAATAGGGGTGTTGATGCAGGCCTAGTGGACTGGAATAAGTTCGTGACTGCATTTTTTGTTAGATTATTTATACTTGAGCTAATGGAAGCCAAGGTACAAGAGTTTATTAATCTGAAGATAGGTAACATGACAATGAAGGAGTATTCTCGTAAGTTTACTCAACTCTCTCAGTATTCTCCTTCTGTAGTGTCTGACTCAAGGGCCCTTATGAGTAATGTTTTTCACGAGTTTCTAAAACGGTGGTTAAGGAATGTAGGACTGCTATGTTTATTAAGGGGATGTACATCTATAGATTGATGGCTCATTCCCAACAGATTGCGGAAGATAAAGTTAAGGAAGGTTAGAGGGAGAGTAAAAGGCTTAAGAAAAGTAGTATAGAGTACTCTTAAAGGAAATCGGATGGTGATAATCACTCAAAGTTTCATCTGAAGTTTTAAGGCCCAGCCCCATCTTCTTCTAGTCCCCCTTATCCAAGTTTAGGCATGAGAACATGGATAGGGTATCGGGCTCTAAGTCTCATGGCAGCGTCAATAATGCTCATACTTTTTTGGTTTGTAAGGAGTGTGGTAAGAACCACCCAGTGAATTTATGGCTAGCAACGGTGGTTGTTTTGAATGTGGAAAGTTAGGAATCAGGTTGAGGGAGTGACCAATGGCCTCACTATGGGGCAAGGATGTTTGCCAATAGACTCAAATAAAACATTCAATAGCTCCAGCGGGTCACCCGACTAAACAGGGTGGTTTTTTTAGTGTGAATGGCGGTCAGTGCCAGAATGGGCTCTATGCTTTCTAGACTCGCCAGGATTAGAAAGTTTCCCCTGATGTAGTCACTAGTATATTACATGTCTTTCAGCTTGATGTATATGCATTATTAGATCCAGGAGCCATACTTTCTTTTGTGTCTCTTTATATTGAAGTGAATTTTAATATAAGTCCTGAAAGCTTATTAGATAACTTCTATATATCTACTCTTACTGGTGAGTAAATCTTAGCTAAACGGGTATATAGAAATTATGCAGTCTCCATTTTTCAGAAAGTCACCACAATTGATCTAGTAGAGTTAGATATGCTTGATTTTGATATTATTCTTGGCATGGACTAGTTGTACTCTTATGCCTCAGTTAGCTGTAGAACCAGAGTCATTAAATTCTAGTTTCCAATGAACCAGTCTTAGAGTCGAAGGGTAGTACTTCAACGGCTATAGTTTAGTTTATCTCTTACCTTAAGGCCAGTGAGATGATATCAAAGGGGTTATATTTACCATCTAGTTCAAGCTAAGGATTTTAGTTCCTAAACTCAAAACTTGTTGTCAGTCCCCTAGGCTACCC
The DNA here is from genome assembly GCA_029582725.1 of Solanum chiquidenum. Classification (NCBI taxonomy): domain Eukaryota; kingdom Viridiplantae; phylum Streptophyta; class Magnoliopsida; order Solanales; family Solanaceae; genus Solanum; species Solanum chiquidenum. The sequence continues at coordinate 58,125 of JAJOOS010004103.1, read as the reverse complement.
CCTAGACGTTACACAAGACCTAGGATCACGAGTGACCCCAAGCTAACCCTGAGTCTAGCATATATCAAGCACACTAAAAATAACTAAGTAAAACATACACCATGTGGAAGATAAATCAATGGATATCTAAAGATTGAACAAAACCCAACTAATCTGAATATTTGAGATATAATAATAAGAGTTTAGTGATGACTGAAACAATAATTAAAAACTCGAGCTAAATCTACTACTATGTCCGAAAAGCCTCTAACTGAGTTGAGTTGTTGGGACATGCCCTAGCTAATTCTAACAAAAACTATAAAACTCAAAGTAAAGACTATAATAGAAAGCATGTCTATTATCGTCGAAGTATAAGGAGTCAGCACTAAAGTTGTTGAAGTCGATGAAGTGCAAAGTATGCATCAGTACTTGGAATGTACTAAGCATGCATGATATATATATGTAAAGCTGAAAAAAGTATATAAGCTGAACAATGCATAACTAAGCAATAATATAATTTGAACATGGATATAGATAAGTACTGAAGTATGACTGAAAGATAAAATGGATGCAATGACTAAGTACTAATCATGAAGATAAGATGTTAAAATTTATATTGAAGTAAATGGTGAAAACTTGGTCAACGCACTAAGATTCTGACTGTGGGAGCTACCATTAACCGACATAAAACATGTGAGCTGAACGTGGAGTCCAATGTATAAGCCCCATCGAGAGGATCCAATATACCTTGCCAGGGATATAGAGGCATGACTATGGCATGATCACTAAAATTTGATGACCAACAAAGGGGACTTCTGTACTTACGTTGGCACGTAGTTCTGGGAATTTGAGAGTTCGCTGAACCCTAGTCCAACTCGGTGCTAAGTCTACTCCCAACTAAATATTCACGAAGCTAAAGTGTACTAAATACTGAATTGCTCAAAAACTAACATGCTAACTGAGAGTTCAACATTTATATAGTGAGAATATAACATTCAAAATTTGAAGCATGATTCTCTGTATGATTGGCCTAGTAAGTATAATTCATTAACTAGGATAAATTTACACAAGGTAGGGTCCTTAGTGATATGCATGGAATTATACTAAATTATCAAGAAACAAATTATTTAGATCAAATGAACCATAGTCAAAATAAATCTTGAAAATCTAGAAACCCTAAGTTTGAACAGTTTATGAGAATCTGAACAACTAACTCAATTCTAGTTACTTAATGGGTGAAAGGAACCCACTAGTGAAATCCCTCATACCTGGTGAAAACATCTATGGAGAAATCCCTTGGATTTTGGGGCTTAACTTTGACGAACGCTTCTGCTTGCTCTTGAGAGAACTAGTCACCTCTTTCTTTTCTTTTTACTCTAAGTTGGGTGATTATAGGAGAATGAGGGTTTTGGGTAGGTTCTGAATAGATTATTAGGCCTAGACTGAGTAAAATGATGTAGTTTAGGCATCAAACGATGTACTTTAAGTGCCCAATGCATAGGGGAAAAGATGAAAATGAACACGACTTAAAACTAACAAAATGCCATTCACGACGGTATTGACAGACCGTCATTAGGACCAGATCTTGTGCACTCGGTCGTGGTTGTGGACCTGCCCAATAGGGCTCTACTAAAGCAAGAATAACTTTTTACTCTGAGCTTGGATTTTAACAAACACAGTGGTGTTGGAAAGAGAACTCAAACATCTTTATTTGATAGGTCAGGAGCAACCTAATTCATTTTGTACTAAATGATGTGACCGTTCGAAGCTGACCCAAAAATTGAAGGCTGAACTGCCACATTCACGATCTACTTCACAGACTGTGTGTAGCACCACGATTCGTGTAGGACATCGTGTTTCTTCACAGTGAGTTAGGGTTGTACTCAATTGTTTCCTCGGCACACTTGACAGGTCATGTGGGGTTCCATGGACCGTTTAGTGGTCTGTGGTTCCTCACTGTCCTTGGGGGGGTGTCTCGATTGCTTTCACGTGCATATTGACGGTGCGTGGAGGGCTCTATGGTCTTCCATGCTTGGATGGGTGTGAACCACGACGACAGTGATGGGTCGTGGTCCTGTTCACGGCTCGTGAACCCCTCCGTGGTTTCCCTTTTTTATACTTTCAGTCTAAGTTAGGTTCTAAGGTGTTACAATAACTTCCCCTTTGGATCATTCATCCTCGAATGAAGACTAACCAAGCTGAATTTGGGGGAAAGAGCTAAAATCCCTACCAACTGATTTGTAGAAACTAATATCACACTGAATTGAGTTCCATGAACATGTAAATATGCCTAAATTCAAGGATAATTGAGAGAACAAGATACTGACACATGAGTAAACTTAGACACTGAAGAGGAACTATTACCTCAAGCTTAAAGGAAATTGGAAAGAAAGAGGTGAGGATACTTGGCCATGATGGCTGCTTCTGCTTTCCAAGTAGCTCCATCTATAGACTGACTCCTCCACAAAACCTTTACTGAAGAGACTTCCTTATTTCTCAACCTACGAACCTGATAATCAAGAATCTTAATTGACACCTCTTCATAAGTGAGACTATCCTTCATAACCACACTATGTAATGGCATTAACAATGCCAGATCACTCACACACTTCTTCAATAAAGAAATGTGAAGGATTGGATAAACCTCGGCCAGTTCTACTGGCAACTGTAACTCATAAGCCACATTTCTTGCCCTTTTCAGGATTTTTTAAGGCCTAGATATCTGGGTCTGAGCTTCCCTTTTTGTCCAAACCTCATCACCCCCTTCATGGGTAACACTTCCGTGAAAATCCAATCATCAATTTCAAACTCTAATAGTCTATCTCTGATGAGTTGAACATTCTTGATAGCCTCATGAACCGAATCTTGCCCAATCAAAGCTGCTTCACCTACTTCAAACCAACCAATCAGAGACCAGCATCTCTGCCCATATAGTGCCTCATACGGGGTCATCTGAATACTAAAATGCAAGTTATTATTATAGGTGAACTCTATGGGAGGTAGGTGATCATCCCAATTACCCTTGAAATTGATTATGCAAGCTCTCAACATGTCTTCTAAGGTCTGAATGGTATGCTCTGCTTGACCATCCATCAGCAGATAAAATGTTGTACTAAGATTTACCTGAGTACGAAGACCTTTCTAAAACAATTTCCAGAAATGAGATGTAAACTAAGGAAATCTATCTCAAATGATAGACAAGGTAACTCCATCAAACCTGACTATCTTATTGATGAAGAGTCTGGCTTAGTCCTCCCTGAATCTGTAGTCTTGACATCTAAAAAGTGAGTTGACTTAGCAACTTTGTCTACTATAACCCAAATGGATTCATATTTTCTGTGAGTATGAGGTAAACCCATAATGAATTATATGTTTATCACTTCCCACTTCCACGTGCTAATGCTAATCTCTTGTGTCACACCTCCTGGTTTCTCATGTTCTACTTTAACCTGCTGACAAGTAGAACACTTAGCCATAAAATCTATGATGTCTCTCTTCATGTCGTTGCACCAATAGACTTCATGTAGGTCACGGTACATCTTTATGGCATCCTAAAGAATAGAATACTTGGAATTATGGGCCTGTGTAAGGATCTGCTGCCTCAACTCACCCATATTTAGAACACATAAGCAACTCTAGTAACCAAGTACACCATCTCCCCATTGGGAGAAAACCTCAACTCTTTGTTGATGATGTGCACCTTTCAATTGAAGTAATGTAGGATCGCTATCCTATTTTTCCTTAACATCCGCTATCAATGAGAATTTTGATCCATTCTAAACTATCACACCACCATCTAACGTGTTTGTAAGGAAAACTCCTAAGAGAGTAAGCCGGTGAACATATTTTGCTAACTCTTTCTTTTCTTCTTCAACATGTGCTTCACTACCCATAAACAGTCTTTTGAGAGCATCTGCCACTACATTGGACTTACCCAGATGGTAAAGCACATTCATCTCATAGTCTTTGAGGAATTCAAGCCATATCCTCTACGGAAGATTCAACATTTTCTGGGTGAAAACATATTAGAGGCTCTTATGATCTGTGAACACATTAACATGAACACCATACAAGTTATGTCTCCAAATCTTTAGGGCAAACACTATGGCCTCAAGCTCGTGGTCATTAGTTGGGTACTTCTTCTCATGGACCTTATGTTTCCTAGAATCATAAGATATTACCTTACGTTGCTGCATCAATAAACAACCTAGACTGACCTTAGATGAATCACAATAAACCACATAACCGTCTGAACCCTCTGGTAGAGTCCAGAACAAAGTTGTAGTCAACCTGGTCTTCAATTTTAAGAAGCTTTTCTCACACTCATCTTACAATTGAAAGTTAACCTTTTTATGAGTTAAATTGGTCAATGGGTAAGTTATGGATGAAAATCCTTCAACAAACCTCCTATAATAACTGGCCAAACCCAAGAAACTTCTTATATCAGTCGTAGAGATGGGTCTGGCTAGTGTTTTATGATGAGTCGGGGATTTCAACTCATTTAGGCTTTATTTTCATAGTTTTATTATCCTAAATGACTAATTTATGCTCTAAACTGATGTTAAAGTTTAGTTTGCAGCAATGAAGGCAAAGGAGTAAGGCAAGGACATTACCGGGAAAAAAAGAGAGAAAAAACTGCAGAAGTAGAAGAATGTCAATCCTGGTGATCGCCATGAACACTCGATGAACTGCACAGTGGTCCTTCAGCTCGCCAAATGTTCCAACGTGCCAGCCTTGGGGTAAAGCCAACTTGGCGATGGAAAGGGACAATTAGCGAACCACCGAATGGATCGGCGTCAATGATCCTGATTGCCTAAAGTTAAGGAATTCCAATGGTGAAGAGGTAAGTCAAGATGGTGATGGATAAGGATACTTGGCGCATCGCCAACCTGGTCAGTGATGCTCGACTAATACCACTGGCCTGTCCACGAGCTGAAAATCTAGAAGAGTATAAATGCAAAATTTTTAAAAGATGTTAAGGAGAGTTCTGAAATATAAATTTTTAGCATCTGTTCTGACTGTTTGAGTGTTTTGACCTTGAGTTTCTAATCCCAAACATTGTTCTTATAGTTTTGGGTAGAGATTTTAAGTGGATTTTTGTTTTAGTTGATTGGAAGCATTGTAAAGACTTGGAATTCATTACCCAGCTCATAGAGAATGTAGTTGGTAATATTTTCTTACTTTTTATAATTTGTGGCTAAAACCCCCATTCTGGGGGTGTAATTATGTGATTAATTGTCTCAATTAGCTTATGAATGTTAGTAATTACTGATTTAATTTCTGTTTGGAAGTGGGTTCAATTGGTAACTGAGGTTTAACTCATGAATTGTAGTTGCAAATGCAATTTTAGTCTAGTATTATATGCTTGCTTGAGAAAGAGCTTTAGAGTTAATATTATCAATTGATGATTATAGTGATTAGGTTGTTGTGGATTCAACTTGAGAAAGTGAATCTCAATTTGGCCGTACCAATCTAGCTCGAGAGAGTAGATTAATTAAGGTTTTGGGTTGTTCATAATTGTTTTGCTTGTTGAGGTTCGAGAGAACTCGCTTGATTCGTAATAGTTTATCGAGAGATGGCTATTGCGTCTATAGTCTAGCCTACACACTACGATTCAGTCACTTTCAGTAATTGGTAATCACCCATATAGCAAAATTGGTAATTAACCAATCACATCCCCAATGATCTCTCTCTACTTGATTACTCCCCTGTTTTCATAGGTTTTAAAGTTGTTAATTGATAAACCTAATCCCTCCATTTGACAGTTGTTGACAACCTTTATAATTTACTTTACTTGTTCTGATAAATTATATTCCTACAAGCAATTAGAACACATCCTTTACTTCGTAAATGAATTCTTTACTGTATCAGTCCATGTGGGATCGACCCCAACTCTTTGTTGGGTTTATAATAGATTGTGATCGCCTACACATAGAATTGGATGAAGTGTAGTTGAGCGTTATCAAAAATGGTGCCGTTGCTGGTGAGTGGTGTTTAAAATTCTCTTATTGAAGTTTGGTTTTGATCTTATTGTGTTTTAGTTGAGCCAATTTACTTTTGTTTGTTGTTAGTTGCCTTTGAACACGTGATGAAATGAGTGTCAACGGAGGTAACACTATCCAGGTTGAACACAATGATGACATCGGCAACTTGAACGATGCCAATGAAGCTTATCTGGGTAGTATGTGTGCTATATGGTTGCCTTCTATCATGGGAAATAGTGTTTTTCATGTGACTAGCATGATGTTGCTACTGCTGCAAATGTAAGGTTTATTCATAGAGTTGGCTCATGAGGATCCCCATGACCACATCTAAAATTTTGTGGACGTCTGTGGCCCATTTTCATTCAAGAATATTTCCCAAGAGTTGGTTCGACTTCGATTGTTCCCCTTTTCTCTGATGGATAAGGCAACTAAGTGGTTAATTGACCTACCAAGGGAGTCAATTACTTCTTGGGAAGAGCTAACTGAGGCATTCAACATTAGGTTTTTCCCTCATTCGAGGATGATGGTATTGAGAGATAATATTCAGGGTTTCAAATGCTTGGATGGTGAGCCAATCCACGAGACTTGGTTACGATTCTAGAAATTTCTGCTCCAATGTTCAACTCATTGACTCCCAAACAACGTCTTGTTACAAAATTTCTATCGGAGTCTAGATTCAGTCAACAAGGGTGTGGCTGACCAAGTCGTCCAGGGAGGAATCATGCAGCAGCCATTTGAAATCGCATCTACTTTGCTTGATGGGATGACCAAAATCAATCATTCTTGGTACACAAGAGAAGATCAAGTATCTCATTTGACCTTTAGGATGACAAACGAACAAATTCAAAAAAACCAAGAGTGGGATAAAAACATGGCCAATATAATGACCCAAATGGATTTGTTGTCAAGAAATGTCATGAGTAGTGGTTCTAAAGCTGTAAATACGGTTGGAGTTTGTGAGGTGAACCCCGATGATGCACCCTTTGAGGCTCTATATATTGAGGAAGTGAATTTTCTGGCACATCAAGGAGGAGGTTTCCGTCTGAACTATCCAAGGTCGGGCGGGAACCAAGGTTGGAATAGAGAGCATGGAGAAGGTTAGAGAGACCGTCATGTGGAATGGCGTGATCGTGGGGCTAACTGGAAGGAGCATGATGGCGACAAAGGTCGCTATATACCCCCATATGAGCGTCAAAAGCCAAAGGAGCAAAGGGATGATCCTGAAAATCTCTCCACGGAGGATATACTTGCACGTATTCTCAATAAAGTGGAAGGGCCAGACAAGCTGCTAAAAGAAATTAAAGTCCACGCCTTATCTTTTAACCAAACGGTTACTTCCCATTTGGTATCCATTAAGCAGTTGGAAATGGAGATGGGCCAAATCTCATCCCATTTAAACCTTAGGCAAAAAAGGGGTCTACCAAGTTGTACCTTGGTTAACCCAAAGAATGAAGCTTAATTGAGTATCCTCGTCATGCCACGACGTTAAATAAGATGATGATTGAGAGGCAACCCAAGTTTTTGAGCTTTTAGTATTTTTTTTAATAACGAGTGTTGAATGTGTTGGTTGAAAACTTGAAATTTTGGGAATACAAGCAATTAGGCGAGCCTAGAAACTAGTAGGCGACTTTTCGAACAGGTCGGCGAGCCCGATCGGAATCGCCATTTGGATCAACTAGTTAGCTTGGGGTTATGTAAGACTTAGCATACAAAATAACTATTCAGCGCATCACTGAATGGGTCAGTGAGGTAAGTGACCATCTCCAACTAGTGCGCGACTAAAGGGTCAAGAAGGGCTGAACTATTTTTAAATTAAAAAAGCTCCATCATTTCATATTTTCTGACTTTTACACTTTCACAACCATAATTTTTATATTTCTGTACTTGTTCTTGATGCATTTTCGTGTGGGATGAATTACTCGGGGTGAACTTTTCTCATTGTTGCTTCGATTTGCTTTCCGTCATCAACTTTTGAGGTTGGTTATCCGAGTCCTTCCTTTAAATTTTGGTAATTTCAAATGCATGATCATTGTATTTTCATAATATTGATTGTTTGAATGCTTGTCGAGGTTCAAGAGAACTCGCTTGATTCGTAATAGTTGATTGATTGATGGCTATTGCATCTATAGTCTAGCCTACCCACTAAGATTCAGTGACTTTCAGTAATTAGTAATCACCCATATAACTAAATTGGCAATTAATCTATCACATCCCCAAGGATCCCTCTCTTCTTGATTACTCCCCTGTTTTCAAAGTTGTTAAAGTAGTTAATTAATAAACCTAATCCCCCCCATTTGACACGTGTTGTCAACCCTTACAATTTACTTTACTTGTTCCAATGAATTATATTCCTACAATCGATTAGAACACGTCATTTACTTCGTAATTGAATGTTTTACCATATCACTCTTGTGGGATCGACCCCAACTCTTTGTTGGGTTTATATTAGATTGTGATTGCCTACACTTATAATTCGATTAAGTGTCATTGAGCGTTATCATTTTATTGCCCTAATTTTTTGAGAATCTACTCGTATCCCATTGTTGTATAGCACATGACTAAGGAAGGGAATCGACTGTAACCAGAATTCACATTTGTTGAACTTAGCGAATAACTGGCTATCCTTGAGAGTTTGCAGAATAACTCTTAGATGAGACGCATGCTCTTCCTCACTCCGAGAATAAATGATGATATCATCAATAAAAATAATGACAAAAAGTCCAAATGATGTTTGAACACCCTATCATTAAGTCCATCAAAGCTACAAGATCATTTGTTAGTCCAAAAGACAACTACAAATTCATAGTGGCCATACAGAGTCCTAAAGGCTGTCTTTGGGATGTCACTATCTCGGACTCTGAGTTGATGGTACCTGGATCTGAGGTCTATCTTAGAAAAGCAATTAGCACCCTGAAGTTGGTCGAACAAGTCATCAATCCTAGGGATGGGATACTAATTCTTGAATGTGGCTTTTTCAACTAACGATAGTCAATGCACATCCTCAGAGAATCATCTTTCTTTCGCACGAACAACACTAGAGCACCCCATGGAGAGATGTTAGGTCTGATGAAGCCTTTATCTAGAAGGCCTTACAACTGTTATTTCAATTCCTTTAACTTAGTTGGAGCCATTTTGTAAGGAGGAATCAAAATAGGTTTGGTATCTGGAAGGAGATCTATTGAGAAGTTGATTTCCCTTTTGGGAGGAACTCTGGGAAATCTTTTTGGAACACTTCTGGAAACTCATTTACGACAGGATCTGACTCTAGAGTTGGGGTTTCATAGTTTGAATCCTTAACCCACACAAGATTATAGATACACCCTTTAGAGATCATCTTCCTGGCCTTAAGGTAAGATATAAATTGACCTGCATGCACTTAACCCTTCCACTCTAAGACAGGCTCATTTGGAAACTTAAACCAAACGATCTTATTTCTACAATCGACTGAGGCATAGCACGAAGGTAAACAATCCATGCCAAGAATGACACAGAAATCTACTATTTCTAACTCTACCAGGTATGGTGAAGTGAATTTCTACGAAACTGTGATAGGCAATTTCTGTATACATGTCTAGCTATAACTGGGTCACCAACTAGCGTAGAGACTAAGAAGGGTTCTGAGAGAGTTTTTGAACTGACACCGAAGGTTACTACATATAAGGAGTTACAAAATAATGTGTAGCCCCTTGATCTAACAATGCATAAACATCTAAATGGAAAACTCTCAACGTACCAGTGACCACATCGGGAGAATCTTCTTGGTCCTGGCGAGCCTGGAGAGAATACAACATGTTGTGGCACTCATTACCACATGTACCAAACGAGGCATCCTGTTGAATGGGGTGACCTACTAGTGCTGCTGAAGGAGTAGACTAAGCCTTGTTACCTCTTTGTCCTTGCCTGGCAGCAGGGAAATCCTTCAACCTATGACCAGATTGACCGCATCTAAAACACTCGTCTCTTCCATAAAGACACTCACCCGGATGGTTCTTACCACACTTTGGGAAAATTGGGAAAGTCTGATTCCTTGAAGCACTTCCTTGTGATTTAGAGTGTGATGCTCTCCCTTTATGATCCTGCCCAAACCTAAGGGACAGAGCACTAGCTAATGAAGGTGTTGGGGCTGTAGACCTCTACTAAAACTGTGAGGAACTTCCATCGCCCGTCCTTTGCAGAGATTACTCATAATTCCTTGTTGTAGCCTTCTTGTTGTCCTTAGCCATTTCTCTAAGTTTCTCTCCCTCAACTTACTGAGCATGAGCCATTAACCTCGAGATATCCATGTCTCTTATTAGCATAGCATTCCTACACTAAGTCTTTACATAATTGGATACTCCAAATAAGAAATTTCTCATTTATGCCCTCGAATTAGCAACCATATATGGACCATACCAGGAGAGCTTAGTGAACTTCAGTGTAACAGCCCGTATTATGCATATGCTTGTTCTATTCTTATGATACTTGACATAGACTTATAGTATAGGTGACGGTCCATGTTTCTTATATGATTGGTGTTGGTTTAAACTATCTCAAAATGTGACGTGATGCCTTGCACGTTTCAGCATGTGTAGTATAAGTTAACTCCCACGAAAGTATTTAAACTCGAGACAGTTAGGTGGTAATTGAGCTTAAAGTTGAAAGTTAAGTGCTAAGTTAAGGCAAAAGGGATTAGTATTTAGAAAATGGAATAAAATAAGTGAGTTGCTTTCTTGACTTAACTAAGCTAGTAGGTGACAAGTAGGTGCATCACCTAGTTTGACTTATTGACCAGACCAAAGGACCAAGTAGGTGCACCACCTAGTCCAGCTATATGGATCTAGTAAAAAAGACCAAGGTTTATGGATCAGATTTGGGCCTATGCAAATGGACTCACTTGAGGCCCAAAATAAGTTAAATAAACGGAAAATGAAATTTAAAACCCAGCAGCCAAGTCTGTTGAGGCCCAATGTAGGTTAAGCACAACTAAGGAAAAGGGAAACTAGGTGAGTCACCTACTTTGACCTTTTGAGCAGCTTGATGTACATAAGCAGGTACATCACCTACTTGACCAATTAGTGGCTGAAAATGAAGCTAAAAAGAAGGAAGTTATAGAGTATATACTTAAAGGTGAAGAAAGGTCAATATAAGATAAACATTGGCTGCTTTTTCCACTCCATTTAACCACATAAATTTAAAATTAACTCCAACTCTCTCTCTCTCTTTTCTCTAAAGGATTAAAACAATAACCTCAAATTTCTTCTAGGGTTATTGAAGAAACCCTCATCTTTGCAAGTTAAGATAAGTGAAAACACTTATGGATTTAGCTTAATTCTCCCATGGATGATTAGGAAAACTTGTTATTCATGCTCAAGTATAAGTACAAGGGCAAAATGTGTCCACAAGTTACTGCTCACTTTCCTTGATTATTAAGATACTTTTCTCTTCTTCTTTGGTTTAAGTGTGAAGGGAAGTTGAAGTTCTTGAAGATTTCAAGTTAAAAGGGAAAGTTGCATAAATTGAAGTAAGGTGACTGCTCCTTTTTTTGTCCTCATTATGCATGAGTTTCGATGAAGAATTACATGTGTATTGTTATTAAGAACCAAAGGGATGGTGAGTTCAATATTTGGTTGCTATTATAATAAACATTTTGGGCTGTTTTATGTGTGTATGTGGGGACTTCATGGTTGATGTTGGGGAAAGGTGTAAATAATTTATATGGAAATATAGGAGGCTGTGGTGATACACCACCAAACTGAATGTTGTTTAGGCTTACTACTCACTCCACGTTCGTATGTGGATGTAATTCAAAGAGAAGTAATTGAACAACGTCCTTGATATGATAAATTATGGTCCCAATGCCGGGCTACCATTTTTGTGAAGTTAAGTAGCCAAATGTGTTGATTAGGTACTAATACTAGTTTTACTTATTTCATTGTATATTAAGAATCTGAAAGGAAGGAGGTTAATTCTTTGTAATTAATTCCTTGTAATATTTGAGTTATACAACAAGGTATGTAAGGCTATTCGATCCAATATTTTTTGGCATGAAATCTGATACTTGCGATTAATATCAATGAGGTAAATTTCCTAAGTTCTATTCCTAGTAAAGGAAAAATAGTGGTAGCGTACGATCTCCAAATAGCTAAAAATATTTTACCCCTCTCCTTAGTGTGTAGAATTACTTCATTAAATGTTCATTACTCTACATTTGTATAATTATCCTCCGATGTGCTAATATAGAAATGGTATTTGCAACAACAAGATTGGTAAATTATCCTCTTAGTCAATTGAAGTCAATTGTGCCATTTAAGCTCACAAGTAATGCTTTGATGTTACGTAGCTCCTTAGGTCATTGTTACTGCCTTGTAGTATTATTTTCATATCTTGTACTACTGGTCCGTAGTTCCAAATATAAAAAATGATTATGACCAACAAAACAGCAATCTCAAAGATTAAAGAATTTAAGTGAAGCAATATGTATATTTATGGGTGGCAGCCCAGGGGCAAATGCCTAGCATGGGTCGATCCCAATTGGTATAGAAGGGTGGAAGCTCAGGGGCATGGGCCGATCTGAATTGGTATAAAAGGGTTGCATCTCAGGGGAGAAAGCCTAGCATGCCCGATCCCAATTGGTGTAATTATGAGGACAGCATCCCAAGGGTTATAATGCCTAGCATGGGTCATCCTCTTCTACCATTAATCAGCTGGTCATTCATATCACATGCCTTAAAAAGATCATAACACAAAGAAAAGTACACAAATGAATGCACCATACATGATCCCACAAGAGTAACAAAGGTGGTCATATTCTGATCTATGCACTTATATACGCCTTACATATTCAGTACATTTTTTCGTATTGACATCCCTTCCGGGGAGGCTGCATTTCATACTGCAGGCACATGTACTCCAACCAGTAGACCTCTTTAGTAAGAGCACAAGTACTCAGCTGCTATTGGTGAAGCTCCAGGTTGATTCGGGGCTTTCTAAATCTTTGGCACCTATTTTGTTGTTGTATGATAGTTAAGGGAAAGGCGGGGCCTTGTCCCGCCCTAAACTAAGGTTTTCTATCGTTTAGAGGCTTTGTAGACTAATGTATATAGTTCATTCACGTCTTATGTCTTAATAAGTTGTGGCCTTAACAGCCAAGTCTTGTATATAAGTTTTAGGTCTACTTATGTTGGTGCGTATCGCTGTATCCTTTGTGAACTTGCCACATCTTTAAGATTGTCATAGTTTTATCCATAGTAAGCATATGTTACATGTTGATTCTCTCGGGCCTTAGGGCATCAGGTGCATGTCCGTATTAATGGGATTTGAGGTGTGTCAAAAGTGGTATCAAAGTAGGTTATCCTAGGGAGTCAACAAAGTCGTGTATGTGTAGAGTCTTGCATATGGATGTGTTGTGCACCACATTTATAAACAGGAGGCTAAGGGACAAGTAGGGGTCATTTATTTTCTTTCATTTCTTAGATTGTGCGATAGAACCAATGTTATAGGTGAATCATATCTAACTTGTAAATTGTTTTATTATAGAAAAGATGTCGGTTATGAGAAGGAGTAAAAGTACAGGTAAACGAGTAGGTGTGGCTACCCAAGAAGGAACCAGCCAACCAACAGCAAGTCAAGCTGTTCAAAGTGAGGCTCAAGATGAGTCTGTATCACAGACTGCCCCGACCCCTCCATCTCCAGACTATTTAAGGAGGGAAGCTGCACCTCAAGAACCCCCTAATAATACTACCGAGCAAGATTTAAAGAATGCAGTCCAATTATTAACTCGTATAGTTACAGGCCATGACCAAAGGCAAGAAGATCAAATTATAGGTACTAGTAGTGTCGATAGACCAGTTGGCACGTGGATACATGATTTTCTTAATTTGGACCCTCCATCATTCACCCGATCAGATCCTAATGAAGATCCACAAGACTTCATAGATCAGATCCAAAGCACTTTGGATGTTATGCATGTAAGTGGTAAATAAGCACTTAAGATAGCAGCATATAGATTAAAGGGTGAGGCTATATTGTGGTATGAAACTTGGAAGCAATCTAGGTGAACAGATGCACCTTCAGCTATGTGGAAAGAGTTAAAAAAGGCATTCCTTGACCATTATCTGCCATTAGAGATCCGAGAGGCCCGTGCAGATCAGTTCTTAAATATCCACCAAGGAAGTATGAGCGTGAGAGAGTACAGTCTCAAATTTAGTTCCTTGGCCAGGTCTTCTCCTAATATAGTAACTACTGTTGATGATAGAGTTCATCGATATGTGGATATAGATTAGATTCATATCTGGTTAGAGATTGTACCATTGCTTCGCTGAATAAAGCTATAAATATAATAAGAATGCAATCTTTTGCGCAAAAAATGGAGGATCAAAGCAAAAAAAAATGACACAAGAGTCAGAAACAAGGCATCTGAAGAGGACCAAGTCCATGGGGCAGTTTACACCATCCCAAGGAGAGTTTAGGCCTCGGTTCTTTAAGAGACCACCCAGGCCATCATCTTTCTACTCTACAACTAGTGTTCCTGTAACACTCCATACATTTCAACATGTATACGACTGAGTTAATACTGATGAAATTATTTAAACTCGAGAAGTAAGGTGGTCATTAAGCTTAAATTTTAGAGTTGAGTGTTAAGTTTAAGTTAAAGGATTAGAATTTGGAAAATGAGATAAAATAAGTGTGGTGCTTGCTTGACTAAAATAAGCTAGTAGGTGACAAGTAGGTGCATCACCTACTTAGACTTTTTGACCAACTTAATAAGAGTAAGTAGATGCATCACCTGCCATAGCTAAATAGATTTAATAAGAAGAAGCAGCTCCATCACCTAGTTTTACATTTGAGCAGCTTAAAAATGGCCAAGTTGGTGGATCACCTACTTGGCAAATTGTGGCCAAAAATGAAGAAGATAGAGGCGGTGCAGTGCCAACAATTATAGGGTCATATTTCGCTCATTTATACCTTAATTCTTACATAGAAAAAAAAGAATTTATCTACAGAACTCTCTCTTTCCCTGAATGATTATCACAGCCACCTCAAAATTACTCCATGGGTTCTTGAAGAAACCCTCCTAATTTCCAGCCAAGGTAAGTAAAAACCTTATGGTTTAGCTAGATTGTTCCATGAGATTTCATGTTTTTCATGCTTAAATATGGTGCAGACCTTTCCCAAAGTTGTCTGCTCATGCTTTCTTTGTTATTAAGAGAGTTTCTCTTTTTATTTTGTTCAAATGTGAAGGGTAATTAAAACTCTTGAAGGAGTACAAGTTAAGAGAACAATTTTCCAGAATTTGAGGTTAGGTTACTCCCCCATTTTTTCTCACTATATATATCAGCTTGGGTGAGATTTCTCTACGTGTTTTACTACAAATTCATGAAAAAAATGATCGGAAGCAGTGAGTCAAAGTTTTATTGATTATTTTAGAAAGATTTGCGATGTGTATACGTGGTAAAGTTTGGAGAAGTACTTGATGGATGGTTGGGTTTTTTAGTGGTAAAGGGCATGGTTTTATTCCCATATATGGTACTGAGTGTATTTCTTGTAAGTATGAGACCATTGGGTGTTGAAACATCATTGACGAATTGTAGAGCTTTATTCCCGCTAGGTGTTTGACATAATGTCGAAGTCGTCCATTACTTGCCCTATTGACCCGATTGTGATGTAATTTATATATTTTGTAGATCATCATTTGTAATATTGGCTAGCCTTAATATAAATTCATGTGAAATATTTTATGGAAGAAATGAAGATACAACATTTGAATTGTGGGTTGTGTGGGCATACTGCCCGTTAGGTGTGTATTTACTGTTTTGGATGTTATAAATCCCAGGTAGTGTCGGATGACCTCATGGGAAGGTCATGGTGATAAAGGAATTAGTGAAAAGAACACCCATTAGTAGAGGGGTTTTGAGCTTGCTGCCCAACTATAGTGTTGGTAAGTCGAAGTGATCGAACCTTGTTTATTATCTATTAATATTAACTCTATTACTTGCCATTAATGCAGATTAACGCCTCAAAGGAAAGTCTAATTCATGGTACCACATAGTATTGGTCGGGAGACAAGGTATGTAAGGCAATTTGATTCCAAATTTTATGGCATGAAGTCCTATATTCTTTGTACCAACCAAGTGAGATCTCTAAGTCATCCTCATGGTAAAAGATACAATGTGAGGGTGTACAGTCTCCAAAAATAATAACCTTCCTCATATCGTCCATGGTTTCAAAAATGTGTCAAGCTACTTCTATGCGTGTTCATTCTCCAATGTAGGTGTATTTATACTTTCAAGTATAATTATGACAAAGGTACTCTAAAAAGAAAATTTCATGAGTTATCCACCACGTAAAATGAGGATCATTGAGTCAATAAGATCCTACATTATACATGTTACAAGTATTTGTATGGAAGATACACATTATGTGTATTATTCATTTTATATGTCCTTACGTGGAATGTGCAACCCTTATTTGTGATCTATCCTATGCTTCATTAGTTCACATGTTTATGCACCCTTACCTTTGATATCGTCTACTAAGTGTGTACCTATCATATCATCATATGCACTCCTCGCCTCTCCATTTGAGGAGTTATAGTCTCTATTTAAAATGCATATATACCTCCATTTGAGAAGTCCAAATGTGTTTTAAATGAACCATGTGCTAGTAGAATCCCTTGCTCACTTGTTATACCACTTAATGATTCATTTTCTACATGTCCTCATGTTCTCACTTGTTGTGTGTTTTCATGGCCCATTTACAAATATGTTTTAGCCCAATAAGATTCATTTTGTCATATAAATTACTAAGTATTACTACATTGATGTTATATTTGTTTCTTATGTCATTATTGCTACCTCAAGTCTTTTATTCACTTATTTACATCACTGGTCTATAGTCCCCAAGCTCAAAAGAATTGTGAAAAATCTCAAAGATTAAAGAAAAGATGTAAACCGAATATGTATTATTATGGGTGGCAACTCAGGGGCTGAAAGCCTAGCATGGGTCGATCCTGAAAGCAAAGTTGTATACTTATGGGTGGTAGCTCATAGGGTTAAAATACCTAGCATAGGCTGATCCCAATTGATATATATACGGGTGGAAGCTCAGGGTTATAATACCTAGCTTGGGCTGATCCTAATTTGTATATGTATGAGGGCAGCATTCCAGGAGTTAAAATGTCTAGCATGGGTCATCCTCTTCTACCACTGATCAAGTGGTCATCGTATCAAATTCTACAAAGTTTATAAAGAAAAGAAGAGTAAAGTAAAGAAAAGAATGCAATGTAGTCAATACCCCAAAAGAGTAAGCAAAGGTACAAGTACTCTAGATAATATAATCTATCTAAGATAAGCACAAGATACTCAGCTGCCTTTGGTGCAAGTATCTTAAAGGTACAAGTACTCGTCGAGTCTCTAACATATATTTGATATTTTATTACATTTAAGGGTATGATGGGGTCCTTTCCCAACCTTAGCTAAGTGTCTATATTTTAGAGGCTTTGTAGACCAATGTCAAAGTGAAGCGTGATTATGTCTTGTTTTCTAGTAATTAAGGTCTCAATGACCAGTCAAGTATATCTATTTTAGGCCTATGTATGTTGGTATTTTATCAGGATATTTTACGTATACTCATCAAAGATTTATAACTTCATTTGTTGTATGTATAATAAACAAGAGTTATAAGTTGGTTCTCTCGGGCCTTTAGGGCATCTGGTGCCTGTCCGTCTCAATGGGACTTAGCGCGTGACAAAAGTGGTATCAGAGAAAATATCTCCTCCCTAAAATTGATGATTTGTTTGATCAATTACAATGTGTTAAGTGTTTTTCAAACATCGACTTGACGTCGGGGTATCACCAAGTGAGGGTCAAAGACAAAGATATTCCCAAGACAGCTTTCCGAACACGATATGGTCATTTTGAGTTTTTAGTCATGTCATTCGGGCTAACAAATGTACTAGTAGCTTTCATGGATTTGATGAATAGGGTGTTCAAGCCATTTCTAGATTTGTTCGTGAGAGTATTCATAGATGACATTTTGGTGTATTCAAGATCAAAAGAGGACCATATTAATCACTTGCGGCAGGTTTTACAAATTCTTCGTGATCGTAAGTTGTATGCAAAGTTCTCTAAATGTGAGTTTTGGTTGAAATCTGTGGCATTCTTAGGTCATATTGTATCTGACGAAGGAATAAAGGTTGATGCTCAAAAGATAGAAGCCGTGAAAAACTTGCAAAGACCTATAATGCCTACGTAGATCCATAGTTTACTTGGATTGGCAGGTTATTACAGAAGGTTCGTTGAAGGATTCTCTTTCATTTATGCACCCTTAACAAAGCTAACACACAAAACAACCAAGTTTCAATGGAGTAATTCATGTGAAATAAGCTTCCAAGAGCTGAAGAATAAATTAACTTCTACATCGGTATTGGTACTTCCAAAAGGAACGGAAGGGTATACAGTGTATTGTGATGCTTCGAGAGAGGGACTAGGATGTATATTGATGTTTTATGGTAAATTAATAGCTTATGGCTCAAGGTATATGTGGCCACATGAGAAACATTATCCAACTCATGATCTAGAGCTAGCAGTAGTTGTATTTTTTTTGAAGATATGGCGCCACTACTTGTATGGAGTTCATGTCGACATATACACTGATCACAAGAGTTTGCAATATATCTTTAAGCAAGAGGACCTAAATATGATGCAGTGAAGATGGTTGGAGCTATTAAAATATTATGACATTGATATCTTGTATCATCCCGGGAAAGCAAATATAGTAGCTGATGCTTTAAGCTGTAAAATAATGTCAAGTACTTATAGGAAGTCTGTGGAATTACAAGGAATAATTAAGGATCTATGCCAACTAGCTAGCTTGGGGGTTCGTCTTCTTGAATCTCCAGACGAAGGGGTTATTGTGAAAAATGTGGCAGAATCCTCTTTAGTAGTGGAAGTGAAAGAGAAGCAGTACAATGATCCTATTTTATTACAGCTTCAGGAGAATGTACAACATGTTATGACAAAGGCATTTGAGCTTACGCAAGAGGGAGTACTTCGGTGTCAAAATAAATTGTGTGTACCTAATGTAGATGAATTAAGAAAGAGGATTATAATGGAAGCACATCATTCAAGATATTTTGTCCATCCAGTTTGAGACTTCAATTGTAATAAATGGATAAATGAGACAATGTCTAGACTTCCACTTTGCTTTTATGAAAACTTCATAAGACTTGAGAAAAAAATGTGTATTTACTCTTTATTGTTCTTTACTTATGTGATGATGATGCTAAGTGGTTTACATGGTGAATTTAGGGGCATTGTGTTCCTTCTTATGTCTAGGGGGTACCCTTGGGTCGTAACACTCAATTACCACCTAACTGTCTCGAGTTTAAATACTTTTGTTGGAGTTAACTTGCAATACACATGCTGAAACGTGCAAGGCATCACGTCACATTCCGAGCTAATTTAAACAAACACCAATCATATAAGAAAAATAGACCCTCACCAATACTATAAGGCTATGTCAATTATCTGAAGAATAGAACAAGCATATGCATAGTACGGGCTGTTCCCCCCTTAAAACATTCATCCTCGAATAATAGCATGGTTATCCAGCCCAAACAATTTCAAGCCTAAGTTTGTACTACTATTAATCAAATAATACATATAGACTTATACTTACTTGTCAACGCCTCAACTTAGCATTTTCATCCTTCCCATCGATCTAAAAGAGATGAGGATACTTCAATTTCATTGCTTCTTCCGCTTCATATGTAGCTTCTTCTATTTGTTGGTTCCTCCATAGTACTTTTACAAAAGCTGCCTCTTTATTACTTAACCTCTTCATTTATCGATCCAGAATAGCAATGGGTACTTCTTCATTAGTGAGAGCTCCCGTAACTTGTACATCTTCAGTAGGAGTAATATGAGATGCATCACCTATACACTTCTGAAGCATCCAGACGTGAAACACCAGATGAACTGATGCAAGGTCTTGTGGTAGCTCTAACTCATAGGCTACTTGGCCAACTCTTCAAATATTCTAATATATCCCTATATAGAGGGGACTCAACTTTCCTTTGTTACCAAACCTCATTACCCCTTTTAATAGAAACACCTTCAAGAACACCCACTCTCTTATAGAAAATTCTAGTCCTCTCCTTCTAACATCCGCATATGATTTATGTCGACTTTGAGCTGTTTCTAGTCGCTGCTCTATCATTTTGACTTTTTCCATAGCTTGCAAAACAAGATCTGGCCTAAATAAGGCAGCTTCACCAGTTCCGAACCAGCCAATTGTGGATCTACACTTCCTCCCATATAAAGCTTCATAAGGTGCCATTTGGATACTAGAATGGTAGTTATTGTTATAAGCGAATTCATTAAGTGGTAGATAATCATCCCAGCTACCCTTGAAGTATAATATACAAGGTCACAACATATCCTCAAGTGTTTGAATTGTACGTTCTGCCTGGCCATCCGTTTGAGGGTGAAAGGTTGTACTTAAATTCACTTGTGTTCGCAAACTCTTCTGAAATTACTTCCAAATATTTTCAACGAATTGAGCTCCTCTATCAAATATTATAGAGATTGGCACTCCATGTAGTCGAAATTTCTCTTTAATATACAACCTTGCATACACTTCAACTGTATAAGTAGTCTTCACCGGTAAAAAGTGTGCTGATTTCGTGAGTCTATCAGCTATTACCCATATGGAATCAAACTTACGAAATGAGTGAGGCAAGCCAGTGAAAAAATCCATGTTGATCATGTCCCACTTCCAAATTGGAAGTTCTATACACTGAATATAACCTCCGAGCTTTTGGTGCTCTACTTTTACTTGTTGACAATTTGGACATTGAGCCACAAATTCCGCAATGTTCTTCTTCATATCACCCCACCAAAATGAAGTACAATGAAATGAAAGGAACAACAAAACATCACTCATCCTCGGATCCATGAGGACTCACCACAAGCTTTGGAGAATAGTCAATACAACCTTGAACAAGAAGGAAAAATTACCTCAAATGCCAGAACCTACACTTTGTGGAAAAATGTAGAAGAAATATGGGTTAGTACAACGTTGCACTAAGCATGATAGACATGCACAAAACCATGAAAATATGCTACAAAGGGATAATTAAGTTGAAGATAATGAACTTTATCAAGTTTGAGAATCATCATGAAAAGTAGAGTGAATGCATAATTCATGAGCATATTCAATATATAAGTCATCACATCATAATAGAAACCTACTATGAATAACCTTAAAGTGTACTTGTCCCATGCATAGGTAAGATTCCATAATCCTACCCATGCTAAGTAAAACTCCTTGAGCAACCAAAGTTAATAATTCATATTTTAATTACATTGGGAATAAACCTTAACCAACATAGACCATATGAGTTTAACATGGAATCTAGTGTCATGCCCCACACCTAAAAGAGGTGTCCTACTTGCCTAAGGTAGAACTAAATGTATTAGCTTTTAGGTGGATTCACTAGCTAAAGACCAATGAGGGCACATAGTTAAGAAATACAAAAATTGTTACTAGAAACCCTACCTTTCTTAACGGGGAAGTCTCCGTCTCATGAGATTGACCTTACAAACCTGTCCTTTCTTAAAGGGAGAACCTTTATCTCATATTCAATATCCACTCGGTGTTAATCATTACTTCCCACAATGAACGGCTTAGTCTTGAATTGAATTTACATGCATGAAGGAGTGTCTAAACCCTCCATCCAGCACAATTCATAAAACAACTCATAGAGTCAATAGGTGAGAATGGACTTTCAACATTAGAATCATCATATAGTGAGAAGAACTTTCACATCATGATAATTATGTGTTTATGAGAATGAACTTTCATTTAACACAATAACTAGATTCTAATCATGTTCATAAAGTATGCATACATTAATCCCACAATTTGGCATAATTCCCATGTTTTACCCTTCTTGGATCAAAGATCACATTCTTCCAAAAAATCTAGGGTTACTACATTCAACATGCATAATAATAGGATCAATAGAACTAGCTTACAACAAGTACAATTCCATACAATTGACCTTACTACAATTCACCCACATCACAAAGTCATAAATTAGGGTTATGGGGATTTCATGGATTCATGGGAGCTTTTATCATAAAATCAACATGAAACAGCAATTAAATCATAATATATGTTAAATAAATCACTGAAAACGTTTTTATAAATAATCAATGACTTTGAGTGAAAACCCTAGGGTTTTGGAGATTTTTCTAGTTTAAAATTGGAAGTTTGAGGACTCCATGCAAGAAAGCATTCCATGAATCAAAGACCACCATACCTTATTGGAGATTCTTCACGAAATTGGGGAGGAAAGATGAATCCTTGAGCCCTAGATTTCAACTTCTTCTTCTTCTTCTTCTATGGTGTTCTTGAGAGAGAAATATTTGAGAGGGAGTTGGTTTCTTTTTGGGAGTTTGTTAGCTATGATTTCATGACTTAGTTTAGGGCCTAAAACTCTTATATACTTAGTCTAAAATAATACTAAATGACCCCAAAACAAAATTACTAAATAAGGAATTTACCTAAAGACCCCTCACTTAGCCGATTTGAGGCATCTTCCAGACTTCACCCACGACCACCATCTACGAACCGTGGATGGACCCACGGCACATGATTGTGAACCGTTGGTTTGGTTCTACGGCTTGAAAAACATGGGAGGTCAGGACTTGACCCACGATACCACTTATGGGGTGTGGGTCCATCCACGGATCGTGGATGCCCTTCGTGGGTAGGCTGTTTTTGACAGCTTTTTGGTTCTGCCTTAGGAACCTCCTCAAAGACCCTTGGTTGTTCCTTGGGGGGGTCGTACCTTTACGTATACACCCATAAACATCTATATTGAGTATAGGAGGTTATTTGCGACTCTAACCTTTATGCTAAACCTCAATTAGGCTACTAGTTTACACATTAGGCTCTAGCTTAGTCTTATAGTTTTAGGGGGAATAACAACATCTCCCCGTTGGGGACATTCGTCCTCAAATGACGATCTAGACACCTTAAGGAATTAAAGACTCAAGACTAGCAGCCCATCATGCATGAAACATCAAAATATAAAAAAATTACAAATGCACTATTCACAACATGCACTATTCAAAGGTGGCAACTTCAACTCCATCTCAAATATGATCAATGCATAATAAGGGAGTAGGAGCTACATCTAACAACCCTATATGCACAAAACTCAAAAAAATTTCTTTTCATAGAAGGAACTCACTTATCAATCTAAAATAATGTTCAACACAACATCATGGAGCCAATATGCAATTTCTCTCAAAAGCATACTAAAGCATGTTCATCAACACATCTCATGAAGTCAAATAGGCAACTCATACTAAATGCACAACAACATGAGGAACATAAATCATGAAAACTCATTTTCTCATTAAACATGAATTTCATCAAGAACATGCATCATTTAAGGAAACCATGGAAAACACATAATTCACACATGACTCCCAAACAACGAAATCCTAGAGGAACTACTTACCTCAAGCTTGAGTAGGAGTAGAGGAAAGAGATGAGGATATCGGGACTTCATTTCGGCCTCGGCATCCCAAGTAGCACCCTCAACTAGATATTTCTCCATAAAACCTTAATGGAAGCTACTTCATTGTTTCTCAATTTCTTGACTTGCCGGTCAAATATCTCTACCAGAACCTCTTCATAGGAAAGGCTTTCATCAACCCCTAACCCTTCTAGAGGAATAATGGACACCGGGTCCCCAATACACTTTTTAAGAATTGAAACATGAAATACTAGGTGAACCAGAGCCAACTCAATTGGGAAGTTCAATTCATAGGAAGCTTTACCAATACGCTTCAAAATTTCATATGGGCCCACATACCGAGCACTAAGTTTCCCTTTTTTGCCAAACCTCATCACACCCTTCATGGGTGAGATTTTCAAATAGACCCAATCACCTACTTCAATTTCTAGGTCCCTTCTTCTCACATCGGAATAAGACTTTTGCCTACTTTGAGCTGTTCTAAACCTTTCTCTAAAACGCCAAACTTTCTCAATAGCTTGATAAACCAATTCGGGACAAATAAGAGCAATATCACCTACCTAAAACCAACCAACCGGAAACCTACATCTCCTACCATACAAGGCTTCAAAAGGAGCCATATCGATAGTTGAGTTGTGACTATTATTGTAGGCAAACTCTATTAAAGGCAAGTGGTCATCCCAATT
Source organism: Solanum chiquidenum (assembly GCA_029582725.1). Lineage (NCBI taxonomy): Eukaryota > Viridiplantae > Streptophyta > Magnoliopsida > Solanales > Solanaceae > Solanum > Solanum chiquidenum. Next base: position 33,946 of record JAJOOS010004103.1, on the reverse strand, counting down.
ACCCTTGAACTCTATAACACAAGCCTTCAACCTATCCTCTAAAGTCCAAATGGTGAGCTCCACTTGAACATTCGTTTGAGGGTGAAAAGCGATGCTAAGCTTCACCTTAGTACCAAACCCCTTTTGGAATGACTTCCAAAAGGGTGAAGTAAATTGAGTACCCCGATCCGAAATGATAGATAAAGGAACCCCATGTAAACCTCACTATATCCCTTATATACAAATTTGTATAGTATCCCACCGAAAGGGAAACTTTGACGGGAATGAAGTGGGCTAATTTTTTCATCCTATCAACAATGACCCAAATAGAATCATATTGCCTTCGAGTACGAGGCAAACCCACCACAAAGTCCATATTCACCTCTTCCCACTTCCAAATGGGAATTGGTATATCTTGCAACGAACCTCCCAACCTTTGGTGCTCAACCTTAACTTGTTGACAATTAGGACATTTGGCTACAAATCCCACAATATCATTTTTCATACCATTACTCCAACAAACTTCCCGTAAATCATGGTACATCTTGGTGGCTCCCAGATGAATAGAATACCGCGAACTATGAGCTTCCTCTAAAATTCTCTCCCTCAACCCATCAACATCTAAAACACATAATATACCTTGGTACCTAAGTACCCTATCTCCCTCTTGGAAGAAAACCTCAACGCACTTCTTGAGTACCGATTCTTTCAATTCCATTAATATAGAAGCAATGTCTTGTTTAAATTTCACATACACCACAAAGGATGATTCGAAGCCATTATGAATGTGAAACCACTCTTGATGGAATCCACTAGTTGGACTCCTAGCCGGGCCAATCTATGAACATCTCGGGTAAACTCGTTCTTTTCACCTTTTATGTGAGCCACACTACCCATGGATAATCTACTAAGTACATCCTCTACAACATTAGCTTTGTCGAGGTGGTAAAGGACACTCATATCATAATCCTTCAAAAGTTCCAACCACCTAATTTGTCGGATATTAAAGTGTTTTGGGTAAACACATATTGAAGACTTTTGTGATCGGTGAAAACATCTAAATTGACCCCATAGAAGTAATGTTTTCATATTTTCAAAGCAAACACTACCTCCGCTAATTCAAGATCATGGGTCGAATAATTCTTCTCATGTACTTTTAGTTGCCTAGAAACATAAGAAATCACCTTACCATGTTGCATGAGCACACATCCCAAACCCACTGTAGAGGCGTCACAATAAACAACAAAGCCATTTGTACCCTCGGGTAAGGTCAACACTGGAGTAGAAGTAAACCTATTTTTCAATTCTTGGAAGCTTTTCTCACAAGTCTCCGACCACTCAAACTTAGCTTTCTTTTGAGTCAAAGTCGTCAACGGAAAAGCAATGGAGGAAAAACCATCAACAAACCTCCTATAGTAGCTGGCCAAATATAAAAAACTTCTAATATCAGAAGGAGTTAGGGGTCTAATCCAAATCCTGACCGCATCCGTCTTCTTTGGATCGACCTCAATACCCTTTCTTGACACAATATGACCAAGGACGGCTACGAACCTCAACCAAAACTCACATTTACTAAACCTCACATGTAATTGATGGTCCTTAAGGACTTGCAATACAATCCTCAAATGTTCCATATGTTCACCCTCACTTCTTGAATATATCAAAATATCGTCGATAAACACAATCACAAAACATATCAAGGTATTGCCTAAATCCCTATTCATTAGGTCCAGAAATGTCGCCGAGCCATTTGTTAGGCCAAACGACATCAGAAGGAATTCATAGTTCCCATACCTAGTTTAGAAAGCCATCTTGGTTATATCATCCCCTCTCACCCTAGGTTGGTGATAGCCTCAACGAAGGTCAATTTTTGAGAAGCAACTATCCCCTTGGAGTTGGTCAAACAAGTCATCGATTCTCAGAAGGGGATATTTATTCTTTATGGTTACTTTTTTTAATTGGCGGTAGTTGATGCACATTCTAAGAGACACATCCTTCTTTCTAAAAAATAACACTGGAGCACCCCATAGAGAGATACTCGGATGAATAAAGCCCTTATCTAGTAAATCCTTCAATTGTTATTACAACTCTTTCAACTCGGCCAGAGCCATTCTATAAGGAGGAATACAGATAGGTTGCGTATCCAGAAAAAGACCAGTGCCAAAATATATTTCCCACTCGGGAGGAATGTCGGGCAAGTTATTGGGAAAGACTTCTGGATATTCATTCACCACGGGGATAGACTCTAGAGAAGCGGTTTCAAACTCAACATCCCTCACCCTAACAAGATGGTAAATGCACCCTTTGGAGATCATTTTCCTAGCTTTGATACAAGAAATAAATTGACCTCTAGGGATAGAATTCCCCCCTTTCCACTCTAAAATCAGCTCATTTGGAAATTGGAATTTGACATCCTGACTCCTACAATCTATAGAGGCATAACATGCATGCAACCAATCCATACCCAAATCATATCAAAATCTAACATGTCTAACTATACTAAATCCACCAAAGTGAATTTTTGAGACAAAGAAATGGGAAAACTTCTATACACTTTCTTAACCACCACAAAATCACCAACCGGGGTAGAAACCAAAATAGACTCTAATAACACTTCAGGGAATATGTCAAATTTCATGGCCACAAAATGTGTCACAAAGGACAAACTGGCACCGGGGTCTAACAAAGTAGATACATCAATAAAAAAGACTTATAACATACCGGTCAGCACATCTGGGGAGCTCACTTGGTATTCTCAGGATTGAAGAGCGTAAAAGTAGTTTTGCTTTTTAGCATTGGAGTTTGAAGCGCTTGGTGGAGTTTGCTTATCTTACCTTCCCTTGGTCGTAAGTGTTGGGTAATTCTTCAATTGATGGCCACTCTTACCACAACCATAACAGACATCCAAATTGGCTAGACATTTCCCACCATATTTCTTACCACATTTGGCACAAGTAGGCTTTGCCATAGTAGTTCCCTTATCATACTCTCATTGAGGCTTAGGTTGAGACACCCTATCCTTGTTGACAATTGGGGAAGCACTAGAGGAACCTTAGTTAGAGAACCTTTGATTGAACCTTTGTCAACCTTGCCCATCAGACTAAGCATTGGAAAAGTTCCCATCACCGGTCCTAGCCCTCTTTACCTCCCTATTCATTTTCTTCAAAGTTTGCTCCTCAATTTGTTCGACATGGACCATAAGACTTGAAATGTTCATACTTGGAATAAGAATTTCCAAACGACATTCATTGACTACCAATTTGGAAACCCCCATCACATATTTATTCACTCTGGCCCTTGAGTTCGCCACCATGGTTGGAGCATACTTGGATAGTAGGGTGAACTTGAGAGAATTCTCTGTCACACTCATCCCCCCGTTGTTGAAGGTTTATGAACTCTTGCATTTTTCATTCACTTAACTCTAGGGGAAAGAACCTATCAAGAAATGCTTCCTTGAACACCTCCCAATCTATGGGACCCGTTCCTATTGGACTCTCACCCTTCCATTGTTCATACCAAATTTGAGATGCATCCTTTAGCTGGTAGGTGGTTACCTTCGCCTTCTCTTCCGATGAAACCCCAATGGCAACCTCATCAATAAACCATTGAGGATCCTCTTCCACCTTGTAACCAAGAAACTTGGGGGGGATTCATCCTAGCAAAATCCCTCAACCTTGAAGCCATAGAATTCATATTAGTGTTCACTCGAGGCTCAATATCTCTATTGGCTTAGACCATCATGGTTTGGGCTTGAGTTGTCACGACTGGAGCTTGCATCATCATGGATTGGGTCAATGTTAGAATAGCCGACCTAATCTCCACATCTGTCATAACCGGAGGATCATTTTAAGCTTGATTGACTTGAGGAGCTTGATTACCCTAAAGAGCTTCCTCATCCCATTCTCCTCTTCCTACCTTCTAGCATTCGCCCTTCGTGTATTAATTTCCTGAAGACACAAGCTAAGGGTTAGGAAATGAACTTTTATAGAGTTAAACTATGAGGCATGACTCAAGAATAATGAAAGAAGTGAAATTTCCGAAGCATCTTATAGCATCTCACTCATAAATATGGTGCGCTTCACACTCATGAATAAGACTCTACTAGATGTGGCTTATGAGGCATCATCCTAGAATCATTCTAAACTTTTTTCTCTGATTACCAAGTTTGTTACGATCCAAGGGTACCCGCTAGACGTAACAAGACAGATAATACCCTAAATGCACCATGTAAGCCACTTAGCATCATCATCATATAAGTAAGGAACAATAACGAATAAATACACATTTTTTTTTCATGTCTTAAAAAGTTTTCATAAAAGCAAAGAGAAAGTCTAGACATTGTCTCATTTAGCCATCTATTACAATCAAAGTCTCAAAATAGGGTCACAACCCTTACAATAGAAATCCAAAATGAAGGGCAATGAAATGAAAGGAACAACAAAACATCACTCGTCCTCGGATCCATGAGGACTCACCACAAGCTTTGGAGAATAGTCAATCCAATCTTGAACAAGAAGGAAAAATTACCTCAAATGCAGGAACCTACACTTTGTAGAAAAATATAGAAGAAATATGGGTTAGTACAAAGTTGCACTAAGTATGATAACCATGCACAAAACCATAAAAATATGCTAAAAAGGGAAAATTTAGTTGAAGAGCGTGCACTTAATCAAGTTTGAGAATCATCATGAAAAGTAGAGTGAAAGCATGATTCGTGACCATATTCAATATATAAGTCATCACATCATAATAGAAACCTCCTATGAATACCCTCAAAGTATACTTGTGCCATGCATAAGTAAGATCCCATAATCCCACCCATGCTAAGTAAAACTCCTTGAGAAACAATAGTTAATAATTAATCTTTTAATTACATTGGGAATAAGCCTTAATCGACATAGAACATGTGAGCTTAACATGGAATCTGGTGTCATGCCCCACACCGAAAAGAGGTGTCCTACTTGCCTAAGGTAGAACTAAATGTATTAGATTTTAGGTGGATCCAGTAGCTAAAGACCTATGAGGGCACATAGTTAAGGGATACAAAGATTGTTACTATAAACCCTACCTTTCTTAACGGGGGAGTCTCCATCTCATGAGATTGACCATAGAAACCCGGCCTTTCTTATTGGAAGAGCATGTATCTCATATTCAATATCCACTCGGTGCTAAGAATTACTTCCCACAATTACATGCATAGTCTTGAATTGAATTTACATGCATGAAGGAGTGTCTAAACCTTCCATCCAACATAATTCATAAAATAGCTCATAGATTCAATAGGTGAGAATGGACTTTCAACATGAGAATCATCATATAGTGAGAAGAACTTTAACATCATGATCATTATGTGTTTATGAGAATGAACTTTCATTTAACACAATAACAAGATTCTAATCATGTTCATAAAGTATGCATACATGAATCCCATAATTTGGCATAATTCCCATGTTTTACCCTTCTTGGATCAAGGATCACATTCTCCCAAAAAATCTAGGGTTACTACATTCAACATGGATAATAATAGGATCAATAGAAATAGATTACAACAAGTACAATTCAATACAATTGACCTTACTACAATTCACCCACATCACAAAGTCATAAATTAGGGTTATGGATATTTCATGGATTCATGGGAGATTTTATCATAAAACCAACATAAAACATCAATTCAATCATAATATGTGTTAAATCAATCGCTGAAAATGTTTTTAGAAAGAATCCATGACTTGGAGTGAAAACCCTAGGTTTTGGAGAATTTTCTACTTTGAAATTGGAAGTTTGAGGACTCCATGGAAGAAAGCATTCCATGAATCAAAGACTACCATACCTTATTTGAGATTCTTCACGAAATTGGGAGGAAAGATGAATTCTTGAGCCCTAGACTTCAACTTCTTCTTCGTCTATGGTGTTCTTGAGAGAGCAATATTTAAGAGGGAGTTGATTTCGTTTTGGGAATTTGTTAGTTATTATTTCATGACTTAGTTTGGGGCCTAAAATTCGTATATACTTAGTGTAAATAATACTAAACGACCCCACAACAAAATAACTAAATAAGGAATTTACCTAAAAGAACCCTCACTTAACCTATTCGTGGCAGCCTCCAGACCTCACCCACGACCACCACTTATGGACCTTGGGTAGACCCACAGCCCGTGCTGGTGAACCGTTGGTTTGGTTCTGGGGCTTGAAAAATAGGGCATGTCAGGCCTTGACCCATGAACCCCACCTACGGGGTGTGGGTCCATCCACGGATCGTTGATGCCCTTCGTGGGTAGGCAGTTTTTGACAGCTTATTGGGGCTGCCTTAGGGACCTCTTCAAAGAGCTTTGGTTGGTCCTTGGAGGGGTCATACCTTGACGTCTACACCCATAAACACGTATATTGAGTATAAGATGTTATTTACGACTCTAACCTTTACGTTAAACCCCAATTAGTTTACTAGTTTACACATTAGGCTCTAGCTTAGTCTTGTAGTTTTAGGGGGGGGGGGTAACATTGAGCTTAAAGTTGAAAGTTAAGTGCTATGTTAAAGCAAAAGAGATTAATATTTAGGAAATGGAATAATATAAGAGAGTTGCTTGCTTGACTTAACTAAGCTAGTAGGTGACAAGTAGGTGCATCACCTACTTTGACTTATTGACCAGTCCAAAGGACCAAGTAGGTGTATCACCTACTTTGACTTATTGACCAGTCCAAAGGACCAAGTAGGTGTATCACCTACTTGAGATATATGGATCTAGTTAAAATGGTCAACGTTTATGGATCAAATTTGGGCATATAAAATGGACTCACTTGAGGCCCAAACTAAGTTAAATAAAAGGAAAATAAAATTTAAAACCCAGCAGCCAAATCTGTCGAAGCCTAGTGTAAGTTAAGGCCAACTAAGGAAAAGGGCAACTAGGTGAGTCACCTACTTTGACCTTTTGAGCAACTTGATGTACATAAGCAGGTGCATCACCTACATGACCAATTAGTGGCTGAAAATAAAGCTAAAAGGAAGAAAGTTCTAGAGGATATTCTTAAAGGTGAAGAACGCTCAACATAAGACAAACATTAGCTGCTATTTCGACTCAGTTTAAACACATAAATTTTGAATTAACTCCAGCTCTCTCTCATTCTTTTCTCTTAAGGATTAAAACAACAGCCTCAAATTTCTTCTAGGGTTCTTGAAGAAACCCTCATCTTTGCAAGTTAAGGTAAGTGAAAACACTTATGGATTTAGCTTAATTCTCCCATGGATGATTAGGAAAACCTGTTATTCATGCTCAAGTATAAGTACAAGGGTAGAATGTGTCCACACGTTACTGCTCACTTTCCTTGATTATTAAGATACTTTTCTCTTCTTCTTTGGTTTAAGTGTGCCGGGAAGTTGATGATCTTGAAGATTTCAAGTTAAAAGGGAAAGTTTCATAAATTAATGTAAGGTGACTTCTCCTTTTTTTTCCTCATTATGCATGAGTTTCGATAAAGAATTACATATGTATTGTTATTAAGAACCCATGGCATGGTGAGTTCATTATTTGGTAGCTATGATAAGGAATATTTTGTGTTATTTTATTTGTATATGTGGGGACTACATGGTTGATGTTAGGGAAAGGTGTAAATATTTTATATGGAAATATAGGAGATTGTGCTGATACACAATCAAATTGAATGTTGTGTAGGCTTACTGCTCACTTCACGTTGGTTTGTGGATGTAATTAGAGGAGAAGTAATTGAACTACATCCTTGATATGATAAGTTATGGGCCCGCTGCCAGGCTATCATTTTTGTAAGGTTAAGTAGCCAAATGTGTTGGTTAACTACTAATATTAGTTTTACTTATTTCATTGTAGATTAATAATCTGAAAGTAAGGAGGTTAATTCCTTGTAATATCTGAGCTATAAAGCAAAGTATGTAAGTCTATTCGATTCAATATTTTTTGGCATGAAATTTGATACTTGCGATTAATATCAATGAAGTAAATTTCCTAAGTTCTATTCCTAGTAAAGGAAACATAGTGGCAGCGTACGATCTCCAAATAGTTAACAATATTTTACCCCTCTCCTTAGTGTGTAAAATTACTTCATTAAATGTTCATTACTCTACATTTGTATGATTATCCTCCTATATGCTAATTTACAAATGGTATTTTCAACAGCAAGCTTGGTAAATTATCCTCTTAGTCAATTGAAGTCAATTGTGCAATTTCAACTCACAAGTAGTGCTTTGATGTTACGTGGCTCCTTATGTCATTGTTACTACCTTGAAGTATTATTTTCATGCCTTCTACTACTGGTTTGTAGTTCCAAACATCAAAAACTATTATGACCACCAAAACAACAATCTCAAAGATTAAAAAATCTAAGTGAAGCAATCTGTATAATTATGGGTGGCAGCCCAGGGGTAAATTGTGTAGCATGGGTCGATCCTAATTGGTATAAAAGGGTGGCAGCTCAGGGGCGAAAGCCTAGCATGGCCCGATCCCAATTGGTATAAAAGGGTGGCACCTTAGGGGCGAAAACCTATCATGGGCCGATCCTAATTTGTGTAATTATATGGACAACATCCCAAGGGTTATAATGCCTAGCATGGGTCATGATCTTATACCAGTGATCAGATGGTCATTCGTATCACATGCCTTATAAAGATCATAACACACACAAAAGTAAAGAAATGAATGCAACATACATGATCCCACAAAAGTAACAAAGGTGGTCGTATTCTAATCTATCCACTTATATACCCCTTACATATTCAGTACATATTTTTGTATTGACGTCCCTTACGGGGACGTTTCATTTCATGCTGCAGGCACAGGTACTCCAGCCAGTAGACCTCTTTAGTAGGAGCACCAGTACTCAGCTGCTATTGGTGAAGGTCCAGGTTGATTCGGGGCTTACCGAATCTTTGGCACCTATTTTGTTGTTGTATGATAGTTAATGGTAAGGTGGGGCCTTGTCCCGCCCTAAACTAAGGTTTTCTATCTTTTAGAGCTTTGTAGACTAATGTATATAGTTCAGTCGTGTCTTGTGTCTTAACAAGTTGTAGCCTTAACGGCCAAGTCTTGTATATAAGTTTGGGTCTAGTTATGTTGGTTCGTATCATTGCATCCTATGTGAACTTGTCACATCTTTAAGATTTTCATAGTTATATGCATAGTAGGTACATGTTACATGTTAGCTTTCTCGGGCCTTAGGGCATCAGGTCTTTATCTGTCATTCTTGGAGAGACACTGAACCCTGCTTCAAGTTTATACACTCCTAGGCCTTAGCCTCCCTCAACTCTCTCAGGAAAAACCTATCTATAAAGGCTCTAGTAAAACAATTTTATGTCACAGGAACTTCATTCTTACCCCTATTTTCCTTTCACTGTGTGAACCAAATATGAGCCACATTCTTGAATTGATAGAATTCTATCTCAACACTCTCAGTACTAGTCACTTGCATTACGCGAAGAATATTCTTAACTTCATCAATAAAGTTTTGTGGGTCCTCACCAATCGTCGACCCTAGAAATTTTGGTGGATTCATACGAACAAAGTCTTAAACCCTAGCTGCATCTGATCTACTCATGGGGTTTGCTGGAACTGGGTCCTGCTGATTGGCCTGGTTGGCTACTATATGAGCCAATAGGTGGATCATATTACGGGACTCAACATTTATTACCTCATAGTTTTAAATTGGATGAACTGTATTATCTTTGCTGGCATTAGAATTATGGGCATTATCTCTACGAGGAGGCATGATCGTAAATATACAACGATTAATTAGAAGGGAGAAGTTGAATCATACCTCATGCACAATAAGAATAGCAAAGGAAGTGAAGCTTTTCCTTTTAACACTTTGTAGCCTCCCCATCATAGATGTGGCGTACTTCACACACATGAAAGAGACTCTACATAGTGCGAATTTCAGACATCCTAGGACTCTTGAACCTAATGCTCTAATACCTAGTTAGTAACGCCTCGAGGCTACTCCCTAGATGTAACACGGGACCTAGGATGACGAGTGGCCCCAAGGTAACTTTGAGTCTGGCATATATCAAGCATACTAAAAATTACTAAGTAAAATATGTATTATGCGGAAGCTAAATCAATGTATATCTAAGATGGAACAAAACCCAACTAATCTGTATATATAAGATATAATTATAAGAGTTTAGTGATGACTGAAATAACACTAAAAAAATTGAGTTGAATCTACTATAATATTTGAAAAGCCTCTAACTGAGTTAAGGTGCTGGGACATTCCCCCAGCTAACCTTAACAAAACTAAAAACTGAAAGTAAAGATTAAAATAGAAAGCATGTATATTATCCTCGAAGTATAAGGAGTCACTATTGAAGCTATTAAAGTCGAATCGAAAATTGATCTAAGCCTGATATAGAAGTTGAGTTCTTGAAGCTACATCATAAAATGATGTAGCGCAAAGTATGAGTCAGTGCTTGGATTGTATTGAGCATGCAAGATATAGATATGCTAAGTTGAACAATGTATGTAAGCTAAACAATGCATACCTGAGCAATGATATAATCAGAACAAGGATATAAATATGTACTAAAGTTTAATGGAAAGATAAACTGGATACAATGACCAAGTAATAATCATGAAGATAACATGTTGTACTGTATACTGAAGTAAATGGTGAAAACCTGGTAAATGCACTAAGAGTCTAACTTTGGGAGCTACTATTCACTGACATTGACCACATGAGTTAAATGTGAATTCTGATGTATACGCCCCATCGAGAGGACCCAATATAACTTTCTAGGGGTATAAAGGCATGACTATGGCATGATCACTAATAACTGATGCCCAATAGAGGGGACTTTTACACCTACATTTGCACGTAATTCTGGGACATTGAAGGTACACTGAACTCTAGCATATTTTGGTGCTAAATCTACTCCCAACTAAATATTCATGAAGCTAAAATGCACTAAATACTAAATAGCTCAAAAACTAATATGCTAAGTGAGGGTTGTGGTAAAATGGACCACAAGATAAGGAACTGTCCTTCAGTTGCTAAGAATGAGGGAGATATTCGTCGTACGGCTCAACCATATCGTTCATCTGGTCCAAGTGGTTCGGGTACTAGTCCTCCCAAGAAAAATATGATTTATGCACTTAGACTCGTGGTGAACAAGAAAATTCTCCCGATGTGGTTACCAGTATGTTGAAAGTCTTTCAACTTGATGTTTATGATTTACTTGATCCCAGTGCTACCATGTATTTTGTGACTCCATATGTGGCTATGAGATTTGATATGCTCCCTGATGTGTTGTTACATGTTTTTTCTATCTCCACTCATGTTGGTGATTCTATGTTGGCTGAGAGGGTCTATAGAAAGTGTCTCGTCTCCTTATCCCATAGAGTTACTCTTGTTGACTTGGTAGAGCTTGATATGCTAGATTTTGATGTTATTCTGGGTATGGATTGGTTGCACTCTTGTTATGCTTCTATTGACTTAGAACCGTGTAGTCAGATTTCAGTTTCTGAATGATCCTATCGTAGAGTGGAAGAGGGAAATCCTATGCCGAATGGTCAGTTTATTTTTTGTCTTAAAGCTAGAAAGATGATTTCTAAGGGTTGCATGTACCATCTAGTTAGGGTGAGGGATATGGATTTTGAAACCCCTAGTCTTGAGTCGGTATACGTTGTTAATGAGTTTCCAGAAGTGTTCCTAGATGATCTACTCGGTATTCCTTCCGAAAAGGAAATAGATTTTTGTATTGAAATTCTCCCAGATACGCAACCTATTTTTATTCCTCCTTATAGAATGGCTCTGGTAGAACTTAAGGAATTAAAGGAGAAATTGAATGATTTGTTTGATATGGGTTTCATCCGACTGAGTATCTCTCCATGTGGTGCTCTAGTTTTGTTTGTTAAGAAGAAAGATGGTTCACTCGATATGTGTATTGACTACCGGCAATTGAATAAAGTGATCATTAAGAATAAGTGTCCTCTTCCAGGGATATATTATTTACTTGACCAACTCCAAGGTACGAGTTACTTTTCTAAGATTGACCTTATGTCGGGTTATCACCAATTGAGGGTGAAGAATTTGATATTCGATAGACGACTTTTAGGAAATAGTATGGTCATTATTAGTTTTTGATGAAGTCATTTGGTTTTACTAATGCTCAGGCGACATTTATGAATTTGATGAATAGGGTGTTTGAACAATACATTGATATGTTTGTGATTGTGTTCATTGATGATATATTGATTTATTTGAGAAGTGAGGATGATCATATCAATTATTTGAGGATTGTTTTGCAAATTCTTAAGGAACAACAACTCTTTTCAAATTTTAGCAAGTGTGAGTTTTGGCTAAGGTCAATAGCTTTTGTTGGCCATATTGTTTCAAGAAAGGGTATTGAGGTAGATCCTAAGAAGACGGATGCGGTCAAGAGTTGGCCTAAACCTTTTCCCCTTCGTATATTAGAAGTTTCTTGGGTTTGGCTAGTTATTAGAGAAGGTTTGTTGAGGTGTTTTCTTCGATTGCCTCTCCATTGACAACTTTGAATCAAAAGAAGGCTAAGTTCATATGGTCCGAAGCATGTGAAAAGAGTTTTCAGGAATTAAAACATAGGCTTACTTCCGCTCCGGTGTTGACTTTGCCGGACGGGACAAATGGTTTTGTTGTTTATTGTGATGCCTCGAGAATTGGGTTAGGATGTGTGCTTATGCAAAATGGGAAAGTGATTGCCTATGCTTCAAGGCAACTTAAGGTTCATGAGAAGAATTATCCTACCCATAATCTTGAATTAGCGGTAGTGCTTTTTGCCTCAAATATTTAAAGGCACTATTTATATCTTGTTCATGTAGATTTGTTTACCGACCACAAGAGCCTACAATATGTGTTTAATCAGAAAGATTTGAATCTTTGCCAAAGAAGGTGGCTTGAGTTACTTAAGGATTATGATATGAGTGTTCTCTATCACCCCAAAAAGGTGAATGTAGTAGCGGACGCTCTTAGCCGATTATCAATGGGTAGTGCTTCCCATATAGAAGAAGATATGAAAGAATTTGTATGAGATGTACATAAATTGGCCAGATTGGGTGTTCAATTGATGGACTCCACCAAGGTTGGTGTTATGGTTCATAATGGTTCAGAATCGTCTTTTGTGACAGATGTGAAAGCTAAACAATGTCTTGATCTGACTTTAGTAGAATTGAAAGAAGTGGTGCTTAAGAAATCCGTTGAGGCTTTCTCCAAAGGGGGAGATGGTGTGCTTAGATACCAAGGTTGTTTGTGTGTTCCGAATGTTGATGATTTAAGGGAACAAATCTTGTCAGAAACCCATAGTTCTTGATATTCCATTCACCTGGGAGCAACCAAGATGTATCGTGTTTTACGGGAGATCTATTGGTGGAATGGGATGAAGAAGGATATTGAGGGATTTGTGGCTAAGTGTCCTAATTGACAACAAGTGAAGCTGAGCATCAAAAACCGGGAGGTTTATCCCAAGACATTATTATTCCTACTTGGAAGTGGGAAGATTTGAATATGGACTTCATAGTTTGTTTGCCTCGCACCCGGTGACAATATGATTCAATTTGGATTATACTAAATGACAAAATTGGCTCATTTCATTCCCGTCAAGGTGTCTTATTTGGCAGAAGACTATGCTAAGTTGTATTTGAGGGAAATGGTAAGGTTGCATGGTGTGCCCTTGTCCATTATCTTCGATAGATGTACTAAGTTTACTTCTCAGTTTTGGAAATCTTTCCAAAAGGGTCTTGGAACTAAAGTTAAGGTTAGCATGATTTTTCATCCACAAGTCGATGTGTAAGCGGAGCATACTATCCAAACTTTGGAAGATATGTTGAGATCATGTCTCATCGATTTCAAAGGAAATTGGGATGATCACTTGCCGTTGATTGAGTTTTCTTATAATAATATCTATCACTCTAGCATTGGTATGACTCCATTTGAGGCTCTTTATGGTAGGAGGTGTAAATCTCCTATAGGTTGGTTTGATGTGGGTGAAGTTGCCTTGATAGGACCCGAGTTAGTTCATAAGGCTATGGAGAAAGTCTGACTTATTAGAGACAAGTTGAGAACAGCCCAAAGTCGACAACAGTCCTATGCCGGTGTTAGAAGAAAAGATCTTGAGTTTGGTGTTCATGATTGGGTTTACTTGAAAATCTCACCCATGAATTATGTAATCAGATTTGGTAAGAAAGGGAAGGTTAGTCCCCGTTTTGTAGGCCCATATCAAATTTTGAGACGTGTTGGTAAGGTTTCTTATGAATTAGATTTTCCTAATGAGTTGGCAGCGGTGCATCCGGTTTTCCATGTCTCTATGTTGAAAAAGTGTGTTGGAGATTTGACATTCATAGTTTCCTTAGAAGGGTTGGGAGTTGATGAAAATATTTATTATGAGAAAGTTCTGATGGAGATTTTAGACCGGCAAGTGAAGAAGTTGAGAAACAAGGAAGTTGCTTCCATGAAAGTGTTATGGGAGGAATTATTTAGTTGATGGCTCTACTTGGGAGGCCAAGGCCGATATGATGTCCCAATAACCTCATCTTTTTCCTTCTACTCCTACTCTAGCTTGAGGTAATGAGTTCCTCATGCTTTACTCTTTGTTGTGATGTCATGTGTGTTTTATACATTCCCATGATTTCCTTATGTTATGCATGTTCATGAAAAACTTCTGTTTTGAAAGAAAATGAGTTTATATGATTGATTGTCCTCATGTTGTTGTGCATTGAGTATGGGTTGCTATAGACTTCATGAGATAAGTTGTTGATCATGCTTTTAGCTTGGAGATGGTAGTTCCTCCTTGAATATGAGTAATGTTTAAATTTCATGCATATTTGGATGCTAGGTCTAGTTCCTACCTTCCTTATGATGCATGGAGTATGTTTAACTTAGAGTCGATGTTTCCTCCTCGGTTGTGTGCATTTAGATGAAATGGTGTGCATGATTGGTTGCTAGTTTAGAGTCCTTTTTGTTTAATGGTGTCTTGAATCTCATTCGAGGACGAATGTTCCCAAGGGGGAGATAATGTTACACCTCGGATTTGAGATAGGGCAACATAGCAAGTTTCAGGACTTCCAAGTGCCATCCACGAAGGCCAACCACGTCCGTGGGTTGGACCACACACCGTAGGTGGGTCCGTGGATTGGCCACCAAAAGTTGTAAAGGCAGGGACCATGACAAGACCTACTGACCATCGGTGGATCCATGGTCCGTGGTCTATGGGTCCGTAGGTCAGGCCCAAATTCTCTTAACCTAGTGACGCTTGTGTAGGATGGACCGTTGGTCAGTCCACGGTCCGTCAGTCTTGAAGTCGTGGGTCGGCAGTTAGTTGAGGGGTAGTTGGGTGTTTTCCTAATTATTTTACATTGAAACTACGTCGTTTTTCCTGTGTCTAAGACACCTATATAAATGATTTTGACCCCAAATTAGTTCATTCAACTCATTATCCTAAAACCCAAAAGAAAAACAAAGTTCTTCCTCTCCAAATATTTCTCTCTCTAGAATTTGAAGAAGAAGAAAGAGTTCAAGCTAGGATCAAGGTCAAGTCTCATTTCTTCAAGATTTTGTGGGCTTTGATAGCAAGGTATGATAGCTTTTCATCCATGGAATCCTTTCTTCCATGGAGCCCCTAAGATTCCCCAATAAAAAGTAGAAATTCCCCAATTTGAGTTAGGGTTTTCTTCTCATGTTGTGGCTATTGATTAATGTTGATCCAAAGGATTTAGTTATTATTGTTTATGCATGAATTGATATGATTATATGATTTTAGGATGAATTTCATCTACCCATGCTTAACCCATGCTTCTACGTTGGAATTTGATATAAATGAGTTTTATGCCATGAAAGGAGAATTTATGGGTTAGTTGTATTCTTGTACGATGAATGCGATACACTATGAATTGCTTTGAGAGTGAAGCATATATGATGATTTTGAGATGTAGTGCTTTGAGAGTAAAGCTTATGATATGAATTGTTTGTCATTGATGTAATTGTTGTGGAAGGGATAGTTCCCACTTGAATTACTTATGTATGAATGTGAAATGCTTTCTCACATTGTATGATTCTAGGTTGAAAGGATTGCTCACCTAAAATGAATCTAGACTAAAAGACTAAGAAATTGGTGAGGCTAGAGGCGATTACCCTTGACCTCTAAATGAGAAGGATATGAGGCGGTTACCCATATTCCTTAGAATAGAACAAGGGGAAAATCCCCACGTTCCTATTGTGATGTTGGTCATGGAGGATAGTGCCCATGACCCATTAGTGAAAGATGTGGAAGAGAGTACCCATATCTTATGATGAAGGACATGGAGGCGAGTACCCATGTTTCCTTATGAAATGTTATGGAGGTGATTACTCGTGTCATATGATGTTGGCCATGGATGCGAGTAACCATGATCCTATAAGATAGACATGGAGGAGAGTAAACATGATCCTATTTGTAATGCAAGAGGTGACTACCCATGAGCCTCTATAGGGAGGCAAAGAGGTGATTCCCGATAAGCTAAACATGTTTTGATAGGTGATGAGCCTGGATGATTGTTATAGGTTACCTTTTATGATGAGTAAGACTAGTGGAGGATTACCCATGTCTTGGCTAAGTATGCTTTGAGGTTACTTGAGAAGTATTCATCTTATGTTGATATGATCTATTATGTTCATTGATTATTCTTGTGACTTATATTGTCTAACTCTTATATTTATGTCGATGCTAATGGAAGCTATTAGTTTAGTACATTCTTGTACTAACACATATTCTTGCCTACATTTCTCATCCAAATATAGGGTCCGGCATTTCCGACTCTCATCCCCGTGGTTAGGATCTTAGTAGAGGCAAGAATTGAAGATCGGTGAGTCCTCATAGCATTAAAGGATTTGGACACCATTTTTTTTATGTTCCATTGATTTTATGTTTTGAACATTGTTGTGTAGGCTATGTCCCAATGACTCTTTGTATTAGATGGTTTTGAGACAATTGTATAAGACTTCCGCTTTGTTTTATTAAGACTTTTCTTTTGTTGAAAATGTTTTAAATTTTCCCGTTTTCTATTATCTTGACTATGAATACTAAGTGGCTTATATGAGGTCTCTCAGGGTCTTGTATGCCATGTTATGTCTAGGGTGTACCCTTGGGTCGTGACAATCATAAATTGAAAAAACAAATTAAAATGGTGGACAAGATCCAAATAGAAAAAAGAAATGGAAGAGATAGGAAGTAAACGGACGGGGCGGGGGTGGGTGGAGGTGTAGAGAGTAGATGTTTGACCTTTTTTATTTTTAATTTACTATGAAATTCAAAATCAATTCAATCATGTGAGCTTATATATTAAATAATTTCAAATTATTTTAACGGAAAATGGCTTTCAATGCCTTTAAACTATACGATTTGGTACAATAATTCCCTCCATCCACCCAATGAGTATGATCCGTAAGATATAAGGGTATTTTTGAGCCAAAAGGTTAACGTCATGGGTATTTGGGGGCCCTAAGTTGGATGGAAGGTGGTTTTGTACCAATTCATATAGTTGAGGGACATTTTAGGCTCTTCTCCGTTATTTTTAAAACATACATATGAGCAATGCATGCATTTTAAATTTCTTGAAAAATTGAGTTATATATATATATATATAACACTAACATTTCTAATTACTATGTTAGATTTTATAGGCACTGATTTGAAGCAGATATTTCCCATTAAAAAATGCAGTATATTCAATTAATTGCATCTGGAGCATTGATTCATAATTGACTGTGACACCTCGAATTGGAGAAAGACCAAAAAGGGGTTATGGGGAAAGACTCACAGGACAACACCTATATCGGGGACCCTCCAGAAACCCCAAATTAACCGTGAAGGGAACCACGGTCTATGTGGTGGCCCATGGCAAGTCCCCCAAGGAATGTTGGGCAGGCACCCCTCCCACGAGGGCCTTACCGGCCCGTGGGGAGTGAAATGGGGTGTCATGTTGCCTGTGTAGGGGGCGGAAGAACCCACCTCAAGCAAGCCTCTTCTCACGAACCCCTAGACGGGTCGTGAAGGGGAAAACAACCCGTGAAACTGGCCGTGAAGAGGGACAGGGCAAGAAGGGGTCCTCACTAGCCACTGGTCTAAGTCTATGATTGCCAGGACAACTCGTGGTCACTTAGTCGAGCTGTGGTGGCTCACGTGAAAGGGTTGCGTCAGTTTTAAGTCAGGGTCTTTTGGGCCTTTTATTAATTATTTTAGCTTAATACTATGTCATTTTACCCTTCACCAAACCCCTATATAAGTGTTAGAACCCCCAAATTTTCCCAATTGAAATTATTCACTCAAATTTACAAAAGAAGAACAAGTCTCCCTCTCAAAGTATTTCTCTCTCTAGAAAGCTTGAAGAAAAGGGATCAACCTAGGGTTTCAATTCAAGTCTCCAATTCCCCCATTGAAGGCAAGCTTTTGGCATTGAGGTATAATAGTTTTCATCCATGAAGCTCATTCCTCCTTGGAGTTTCCAAATTCTCCAATTCACAAAGATAGAATTCCCCAATTGAGTTAGGGTTTTCTTCCATGTCATGGCTTCCTTTAATTAATTATGTATTTTATTGTTCTATGATCTATCAAATGTGAACTGACATAATTACATGATTTTATGATTAATTCCTATGAACCTATGTCTAACCCATGTTTTCTAGATATTGATGATTGAAAGTGAGTTTTTAACTATGAAAGGTGAATTATGGAACTATGCATGTTCTTATGAAATTGATACATAAGTTTTAAGGATGATTTGAGAGTGATGTATAAGTTGTGTTGATGAAGGTAGTTCTCATATACACATGAAAGAATGATTGTGAAAGATTTTCTCATATAATAAGGGTTCTTAGGGTTGAAAAGTCTTCTCACCTAAAATGAACCAATGTTAAGGAGCTATTCTAATGTTGAGGCAAGAGGCGATTACCCATGTCACATGTTGTAAGGACAAGAGGCGATTACCCATGTTCCTTTAAGAGCTAAGACGAATATGATTAAGAACTATTCCGTGGAAGTTAAGCTTAGAACCGAGTGGACAAGTGGTGATTACCCATGTCCCATATCTAGATAGACATTATCTAGTGAATCCACATAAGATAGAAGTTCATGGTCCTTACTTTGGCAAGTAGCACAACCCTTTTTGGTGTGGGAGACACTAGATTCCATGATAATAGCTATCATGGTCTTATATGTCGGTTAAGGCTACTTCCCACAAGCAAGCTATGATGAAATAAGGTTACCTTTATCAAGTATTTCATACATGTTAAGATGATGACTATGTGCATTGATCATGTTTCAACTTCTGTTTTCTAACATTCATGATTTATGTTTTAGCTTGATCATTGCATGCATATGAAAAGGTCCCTTTTTAGCATGACTTTATATGTTTTATGTATGAGTATAATACTTTGTACATATTTTGTACTAATGCATACTCTTGCGTACATTTTCCCAAATATAGGTTCCAACAATCAGGGTTCACAGTTTCATGGCTAGAGTTCGTTGAGGAGATTTTGAGTTTTGGTGAGTCCTCATGCGCTGACTACCAGACATTTATTATTTTTGTTGACATCGCTTGAGAAGGAGTGATGAGTCTGAGATTTGACTCATATAGGTCTTTAATTTCATAGTTTTATTATCCTCAATGCCTAATTTATGCTCTAAACTTATATTAAAGTGTTGATTTGCAGCAATGAAGGCAAAAGATCAAGGCAAGGACATTATTGGCAAAAAAGGAGCAAAAAAAATGAAGAGATTGAAGAAAGGAAATCCTGGTGATCGCCAAGCCCACTTGGCGAATCACCGAGTGGTCCTTCAGCTCACCAAATGTTACAGCGTACCAGCCCTAGGGAAAATCCAAATTGATGATGTATATTAACAATCGGTGAGTCACCGAATGGATCAGCGACAATGATTTTGATCGCCTAAAATCACTGAGTTTGAATCGTGAAGAGGCAGGACAAGACGATGATAGAGAAGGACACTTGGTGCATCACCGACTTGGTCGGTGAGGCTCGACTAACTCCACCGATCGGTCCATAAAGATGATAACCCGAAGGAGTATAAATGTGAAATTATAAAAGATTTCGAGAGTTCTGAAATTTTGCTCAACTGTTTTTAGTTTTTGAGAGCTTTTACTTTGAGTTTCTGATTCCAAACATTATTCTTAGAGTTTTCAAGTAGATATTCAAGTTGGATTTTGATTTTTAGTTAATTTGAAGCATTGTAAAGAGTTTGAGTTTGTTACCTAGCCAATGGAGAACATAGTTGGTAATATTTTTTCTACTTTTTGTAATGTGTGGCTAAAACCCTATTCTTGGAGGTGTGATTATGGGATTAATTGCTTAAATTAGCTTATGGGTGTTAGTAATTAATGATTTAAATACTATTTTGAAGTGGGTTCAATTGATAATTGAGTTTTAATTTATGAATTGTAGTTGTCAATGCAGTTCTAGTCTAATATTCTATGGTTGCTTGAGAAAGAGGTTTTAGAATTAAGATTATCAATTGATGATTGTAGTGATTGGGTTTTTGTGGATTCAGCTCGAGAGAGTGAATCTTAATTCGATCCTACCTATCTAGCTCGAAAGATTAGGTATATTGTGGTTTTGGGCTGTTTATAACTTTTATGTTTGTCGAGGTTCGAGAGAACTCTCTTAATTCGTGATTGTTTATCGAGAGATAGCTATTACATCTATAGTCTATCCTACCCACTAAAATTCAGCAACTTCTGGTAATTAGTAATCACCCGTATAGTGAAATTGGCAATTTATCGATCACATCTCCAAGGATTCCTTTCTACTTGATTACTCCCATATTTTCGTAGTTGTTAGTTGACAAATCTTATCCCCCCATTAGACACCTCTTGTCAACCCCTATTATTTACTTTTATTGTTCGATAATTTATATTCCTACAATTGATTAGAACACATTTCTCACTTTATAACTCAATTCTCTACCGTTTCACTCCCTGTGGGATCGACCCCAACAATTTGTTGGGTTTATACTAGATTGTGATCGCCTATACTTAAAATTGGATGAAGTGTAGTTGAGTGTTATAAAAAATGGCGCCGCTGCCGGGGAGTGGTGTTTAGAATTCTTTTAGTGAAGTTTAGATGTAATCTAATCTTGTTTGTAGTTGAATCGACATACTTTGTTTGTGTTTGTTGTTGGATGCTATTGAACAGGTGATGAGATGAGCGTGAACGGGAGTAACGACAGCCAACTCTCACATCATGATGACATTGGTAACTTGAACGATATCAATGAGTCTCAATGGGGTAGTGTGGGTGCTATTCGGTTACCTCCGGTCATGGGAAATATTGTATTCCATGTGACTAGCACGATGTTCCAACTATTACAAATGAAAGGCTTGTTTGGAGGGCTGGCTCATGAGGATCCCCATGACAATATTCAAAATTTTATGAATGTGTGTGGTCCATTTACATTAAAGAATATTTCACGTTAGTCAGTTCTACTTCGATTGTTCCCTTTTTCTTTGTTGGGGGAAGCAACAAAGTGTCTAGCTGACCTACCAAGGGAACCAATTACCTTTTGAGATGAGCTTATCGAGGCATTCTACATATGATTTTCCCTCATTTGAGGATTATGGCATTGAGAAATAATATTCAGGGTTTCAAACGCTTAGATGGTGAGCCAATCCACGAGACTTGGCTACGATTCTAGATATTTCTGCTCCAATGTCCAACTCATGGAATCCTGACCAATATCTTGTTACAACATTTCTATCGGAGTCTAGATTCAGTCAACAAGGGTGTGGCTAACCAACTCCTACAAGGAGGAATCATGCAACAAACATTAGAAATCGCATCTACTTTTCTTGATGGGATTACCAAAATCAATCATGCTTGGGTCACGAGATAAGATGAAGTGTATATTTTGACCTTTAGGATGACAAAGAAAAAATTGAAAATGACCAAGAAAAGGATCAAAATATAGCAAATATGAAGACCGAAATGGCTTTGTTGTCTAAACATTTCATGGGTAGTGGTTTTAAAGCTGTGAATGTCATTGGTGTTAGTGGGGTGAACCCCGATGATGCACACTTCAGAAAGAGGTTTTTCAACCGAACTATCCAAGGCTAGGCGGGAACCAAGGTTGTAATAGAGAGCATGAAGAAGGTTGGAGAGACCGTGATAGGGAATTGTGTGATTGTGGGACTAACTTTAAGGAGCGGGATGGCGACAAAGTGCTTGCACACATTCTCAATAAAGTGGAAGGGTCAGACAAAGTGCTCAAAGAAATGAAGGAAGATGTCTCAACTCTAAACCAGATGGTTAATTCTCATTCGGTGTCTATCAAATAGTCGGAAACCCAAATGGGTCAGATATCATCTCATTTGAACTTAAGGCCAAAAGGGGGTCTACTAAATGATACCATGGTTAACACAAAGAATGAACCTTGAAAGCGTATCCACATCGTGCCATGACGTTAAATAAGGTACTTCTGCGGAGGCAACCCAAGTTTTTAAGCTTTTCTTATTTCTATTTGAATAACAGGTGTTGAATGTGCAGGTTGAAAAGTTGAAATTTTAGGAAAAGATATAGTTAGGAGAGTCCAAGTACCAGTTGGTTATTCACCGAACAGGTCGGCGAGCCCAATCTGGATCACCATTTAACCAACTAGTTAGCTAGTGGTTCCTTAAAACTCGATGGGCAAAAGAGCCACTCGGCACATCATCGAGTGGATTGACGACATAAATGACTATCACCGATCAACGCATGAATTGAAGAGTCATGAAGGCTAAATTGTTTTAAATTCAAAAACCTCCCACATTTCATACTTTTTGACCTTTACACTTTCACAACCATATTTTTTATATTTCTGTACTTGTTATTCGTGTATTTTCATGTGGAATCAGTTACTCGAGGTTGGACTTTTGTGCATTTTGCTTTGAATCATTAGCCTAGCACTTACTTGCTCGATATTGAGGTTGGATATCCGAACCTTGCCTTTGATTTTTTTGGTAATTTCAAATGCATGATCGTTGCCTTGTCATTATATTTAGGTATTATGGATTGTTAGAATGTGTGTTGGTAATGTTTGCCCTTATCGTGCTTTAATTTTGTGTTTTTAGCTTTAAATTGTGAAATCTAGTGTGGTTGATTCATAAAATTGTTGGGTTGCGTTGATTTGATTGTTGGGTCTAGTGTGGGTGAAGTCTGAGTAGCCCCATTTGTGGTAGTTTTGGTTAAGGTCAGTGGCTTTTCTTGGGCATATTGTTTCTAGTAAGGGTATTGAGGTAGATGCTAAGAAGACGGATGTAGTTAACAGTTGGCCTAGAACCCTATCCCCTTCGGATATTAGAAGTGTCTTGGGTTTTGCCAGTTACTATAAAAGGTTGTTTGAAGGATTTTCTTCGGTTGCCTCTCCGTTGACGTCATTGACTCAATAGAAGGTTAAGTTCATATGGTCCGAAGCGTGTGAAAGGAGTTTTCAAGAATTGAACTTACTTTCGCTTCGGTGTTGACATTAACAGAAGAGACTGATGGTTTTGTCGTTTATTGTGACGCCTCAAGAATTAGGTTAGGATGTGTCCTTATGGAAAATAGGAATGCTATTCCCTATGCCTCAAGGCAACTTAAGATTCATTAGAAAAATTATCCTACCCATGACCTAGATCTGGCGGCAGTTGTTTTTGCCTTAAAGATTTGGAGGCATTATTTGTATGGTGTTCATGTAGATGTCTTTACCATCCACAAGAGTTTGCAATATGTGTTTAATCGGAAAGATTTGAATCTTCACCAAATGAGGTGGCTTGTGTTACTAAAACATTATGACATGAGTGTTCTCTATCAACATGGTAAGGCGAATGTGGTAGCAGATGCTCTTAGTCGATTATCGATGGGTAGTGTTGCTCATATTGAGGATGATAATAAAGAGTTAGTTTGAGATGTTCAATGATTGGCCCGATTGGGTGTTCGGCTAGTTGACTCTACCAAGGGTGGTGTGATGGTTTACAATGGTTCATAATCATCTTTTCTTGCTGATGTGAAGGCCAAGCAAGGTCTTGATCGGACTTTGGTTGCATTGAAAGAAGCGGTGCTTAAATATTCTGGTGAGGTTTTCTCTCAAGGGGGAGATAGTGTGCTTTGATATCAAGGTCGTTTGTGTGTTCAAAATGTAGATGAATTGAGAGAACATATCTTGTTAGAAGCCCATAGTTCTCAATATTCCATTCACCCAGGAGCCACCAAGATGTATCGTGATTTGGGGGAGGTCTATTGGTGGAATGGAATGAACAAAGATATTGCGGAATTTAGGGCTAAGTATCCTAATTGTCAACAAATGAAATTTGAGCATAAAAAATCAGGAGGCTTATCTTAAGATATTAGCATTCCTACTTGGAAGTGGGAAGATATGAACATGGACATCATTGTTGGTTTGCCTCGCACCCGGCGGCAACATGAATTGATATCGAATGATGAAATAAACTCATTTCATTCCCGTCAAGGTTTCTTATTCAACTGAAGATTATGCTAAAAGTTGTATTTGAAGGAGATGGTAAGGTTGCATGGAGTGCCCTTATCCATTTTCTCTGATCGTGGTACCCAATTCACTTCTCTGTTTTGGAAATCTTTCCAAAAGGATCTTGGTACTCGTGTTAAGCTTAGTACAACATTTCATCCACAAACCGATGGGCAAGCGGAGCATACTATCCAAACTTTGGAAGATATGTTGAGAGCATATGTAATTGACTTCAAGGGTAATTGGGATGATCACTTGCCTTTGATTGAGTTTGCGTATAAAAATATCTATCACTCAAGTATTGGTATGGCTCCATTTGAGGCTCTATATGGTAAGAGGTGTAGATCTCCAATAAGTTGGTTTAAGGTGGGTGAAGTTTCCCCTTGGGAACATTCACCCTCGAATGGGATTCAATACATCATACAGAGGGTAGAAATATAAACCCAACAGCCCAACATGAATACAATCACATAAATGCACATATCCAAGGAGGAACTAATTCAAAGCTTAAGCATGTTCAAAACTTCATATCATGAGGTCTATATGCAAATCATACTCAAATGCACATACACATGAAGAAATCAATAAAGTCAACTCATTTTCTCAGAATTTAAGCTTTTCATGAACATGTATAAATGAGGAAATCATGGGAATATCTAAGACACATGACACCAAAAGAGTAAACCATGAGGAACTAAATACCTCAAGCTAGAGTAGGTACGGAGGGAAAAAGATGAGGATAATGGGACATCATATTGGCCTCAGCCTCCCCCCAAGTGTGATTCCACCGTAGAACTTTCATGGAAGCAACTTTTTTGTTTCTCAATCTTTTAACTTGCCGGTCCAAAATCTCAACCAGAACTTCCTCATAAGAAAGATTCTCCTTAACTCCCAAACCTTCAAATGGAACTATGGAGGTCAGATTTCTAACACATTTCTTCAATAAGGATACATGGAAAACTGGATGCACCGATGCCAAATCATTAGGAAAATCAAGTTCATAAGCGATCTTACCAATTCGCCTCAAAATCTGAAATGGGCCCACATAGCGGAGACTAAGCTTCCCTTTCTTCCCAAATCTCATTACGCCCTTCATGTGTGAGATTTTCAAGTAGACCCTATCATTTACATCAAACTCAAGATCTCTTCTTCAAACATCGGTATAGGGCTTTTGCCGACTTTGAGTCGTTCTCAATCTTTCTCTAATGATCCAAACTTTATCCATAGCCTCATGTACCAATTTGGGGTCTACGAAGGAAACTTCACCCACTTCGAACCAACCTATAGGAGATCTAAACCTCCTACCATATAAAGCCTCAAATGGATTCATACTAATGTTTGAGTGATATCTATTGTTATACGCAAATTCAATCAAAGGCAAGGGATCATTCCAATTACCTTTGAAATCTATTACACATGCCCTCAACATATCTTCCAAAGTTTGGATAGTACGCTCTGCTTTTCCATCGGTTTGTGGATGAAAGGCCGTACTATGCTTCACATGAGTACCAAGAGTGTTTTGGAAAGATTTTCAAAACTGAGAAGTGAATTGGGTACCACGATCGAAGATAATGGATAAAGGCACCCTATGCAACCTAACCATTCTCTCAAGTACAACTTGGCGTGGTCTTCCGCCGAATAAGAAACCTTGAAGGGAATGAAATGAGTTGATTTCGTCATTCAATCTACAATAACCCAAATCTAATCATGTTGGGGTCGGGTGCGAGGTAACCCAAACCACTTCCAACTAGGAATACTAATATCTTAGGATAAACCTCCCGACTGGATTCTCAACTTTCACTTGTTGAAAACTAGGACACTTAGCCACAAATTCTGATATATCCTTCTTCATCCCATTCCACTAATAGACCTCTTGCAAGTCACGCTATATCTTGGTGGCTCCTCATAAATGGAATATCGAGAGCTATGAGCTTCCGTTAAGATTTTCTCCCTCAAGTTATCAACACTAGGAGCACACAAACGACCTTGATATCTAAGTACACCATCTTCCCCTTGGAAGAAAGCCTCCACAGACCTTTTACGCATTGCTTCCTTCAATTCAACCAAAGTAGGGTCAAGACCTTGCTCGGCTTTCACATCTACCACAAAGGACGATTCTAAACCATTATGAACCAGAACACCACCTTTGGTAGAATTAATTAACCAAATACCCAATCAGGTTAATCTATGAACATGTTGAACCAACTCCTTCTTATCACCTTCAATGTGAGCAACAACCAATCGATAACCGACTAAGAGCAGCCGCCACCACATTCGCCTTGTCGGGGTGATAGAGAATACTCAGATCATAATCCTTTAGTAACTGAAGACACTCTCTTTGGCGTAGATTTAGATCTTTTTGCTTAAACACATATTGCGAACTCTTATGGTCGGTAAAGATATCTACATGCACACCGTACAATTAATGCCTCCAAATTTTTAAAGCAAACACAACTGCCGCTAGTTCTAAATCATGGATGGGATAGTTATTTTCGTGCACCTTAAGTTGCCTTAAGGCATAGGCAATGACTTTCCCATTTTGCATAAAGACACACCCTAACCCAATTCTTGAGGCATCGCAATAAATAGCAAACCCATTGGTTCCTTCTAGTAAAGTCAACATCGAAGCGGAAGTAAGTCTATCTTTCAATTCTTGGAAACTCTTCTCACCTGCTTCCGACCATATGAACTTAACCTTCTTTTGGTTCAATGGCGTCAATGGAGAGGCAATCGATGAAAACCTTTCAACAAACCTTCTATAGTAATCGAACAAACCCAAGATATTTCTAATATCCGAAGGGGATAGAAGTCTAGGACAACTCTTAACCACATCCGTGTTTTAAGGCTCTACCTCAATACCCTTACCAAAAACAATATGACTAAGAAAAGCTACAGACATTAACCAAAAACTCCCATTTGCTAAACTTTGCAAAGAGTTGTTGGTCCTTGAGGACTTGCAACACAATCCTTAAATGATCGGTATGCTCGTATTCACACCTCAAATAGATAAATATATCATCAATGAACACAATCACAAATGTCAAGGTATTGTCTAAACACCCTATTCATCAAATCCATAAAGGTGGCCGGAGCATTAGTCAAACCAAATGACATTACCAAAAACTCAACATGACCATACCAAGTTCGAAAAGCCGTCTTTGGAATGCCATTCTCTTTCACCCTCAATTGGTGATAATCCTACCGTAGGTCAATCTTAGAGAAGTAACTTGACCCTTGTAGTTGATCAGGTAAATCATCTATCCTTGGAAGAGGATATTTGTTCCTAATTGTAACCTTGTTCAATTACCGATAGTCAATGCACATACGAAGCAAACCATCTTTCTTTCTAACAAAAAAAACTGGAGCACCGCATGGAGAGATACTCAGTCAGATGAAACCCTTATCCAACAAATCTTTCAATTGCTCCTTTAATTCCTTAAGTTCTACTAGAGCCATTAAGTAAGGAGGAATAGAGATAGATTAGGGAGAAGGTCAATACCAAAGTATATTTCCCTTTCGAGAGGAACACCGGGTAAATCTTTAGGAAACACTTTTGGAAACTCATTAACAATGGGGACTGACTCAAGAATACGTGTTTCAGAATCCATATCCCTAACCCTCACAAGATGGTATATGCAACTCTTAGAAATTATCATTCTGGCTTTAAGACAAGAAACAAACTGACCCTTAGGCAAGAATTCCCCCCTTCCCACTCTAGAATGGGTTCATTCGGAACTGAATCTTTACTTCTCGGGTTCTACAATCAATAGAAGCATAACATGAATGCAACCAGTCCATAACAAGGATAACATCAACATATAATAAAGCTCTAAAAGATAAAAATGAGTGACTCTATGGGATAAGGTTACAGGACACTTTCTATAGACTCTCTTAGCCACAATAGAATCACTAATATGAGTAGAGACAAAAAAAAGGTTCTAACAACACATCCGAAAGAATATCAAATCTCATGGCCACATATGGCATCACAAATGACAAGGTAACACCGGGATCAATTAAAGCATAAACATCAAGATGAAAGACTTTTAACATACCGATAACCACATCAAGAGAATCATCTTGCTCAGGGTGAGTCTGAAGTGCATAGAATTGGTTTTGTTTCTAACTCCCACTAGAACCTGACAGGAATAAGGTTGAGCTTGCTGACGATTATCTCCTTCATTCTTTAAAATTAAGGGACAATCTCTTATCTTATGATCCGTCTTGCCACAACCAAAGCATGCATTAGAACAAGCTAGATATTTACCCTCATGCTTTCTTCTACACTTAGAACAAGTAGACAATGAAGATCCACTACCATTCCTTTCTTGAGGCTTAGGGTTAGACACCCTATAATTGTTGAACTTAGGAGGAACATTGGAGGATCCTTGATCGGAAAACCTTTGTCGGAACTTAGAACGACCATGTCTCTCGGACCTTGAATGTGAAAAGTAACCATCACCAGTCTTGGCCCTTTTTGCCTCCTTAGACCTTTCCTTAAGTTTCTCCTTTTCAATTTATTGTGCATGCACCATGAGACGAGAAATGTACATATCAGTGATAAGCATGGTGGTACAGCATTCCTTAAACACCATTTCAGACACACCTGAAACAAACTTACTCATTCTTGCCTTAAGATCGGCAATGATAGTAGCAGCATATCTTGATAATTGTTTGAAATTCAAAGCATACTCATTCACACTCATTATTCCTTGACGAAGGTTGATGATTTCAAGCACCTTTTCCTCCCTCATATCAACGGGAAAGAACCTATCAAGTAAGGCAACTTTGATTTTTTCCCAATCAAGAGGACCCACATCCTCTGCCCTCTTTTCTTTCCATTGGTTGAACTATATTTTAGAAACACCCTTAAGTTGATAAGCGGCTAATTCTGCCTTTTCCATCGATATCACTTCCATGATAATCAATACCTTATACACTCAATCCATTAACTTTTGAGGATCTTCCTCAATCTTGGAACCATGAAACTCCATAGGATTCATTCTAGTGAAGTCTCTCACTCTAGTTGTCATCGTACCCACATTTGGGTTCATGGGAACCACAACCTCCCTATTCGTTTGAGCCGTATGGCTTGAGACAACACTTAAAAAGTAGTCCTAAACTCTACATTAGTCACTAGGAGATGCATTATAGAGTTAAACTCTATCACATGACTTTTAGAGTAATGCATTATAGAGTTAAACTCTATCACATGACTTTTAGAGTAATGAAAGAAGTGAAGTTTCCTAAACATTTTATAGCCTCTCATTCATAAATGTGGTGTGCTCACATTCATGAACAAGACTATATTTGACGTGGCTTATGAGACTCTCTTGGACCTTTCTAAACCTTATGCTCTGAATACCAAGTTGGTCACGACCCAAAGTATATCATAGGCGTAACATGGCGTATAGAAACCCCGGAGGACCTACACAAGCCACTTAGCATACATCATATAAGATAGTAGAAAATGAAGAGATTTTAAAAGACAATTTCAATGCATAAGAGTTGATAAAATGTAGCAGAAGTCTAACATAGTCTCAAAGACATCTTGTACATCAAGAATGATCGGGACGTAATGGATTTGTCTTTAATGTTTATCAAATACACTTCACCAATTCTAAGTGCAAATGATTGTTAAGCAATATATAACCCAACAAATGAGTTGGGGTAGAATCCCATAGGGAGCGCTACGTTTCTAAATTCAATCAAAAAGTACAAATATGATCTAGCTAGTTAAAGGAATAGACATTATCGGAAAAGACATGAAATAAAGCAAAAGGGGTGACACAAATGTCAGATGGATGGTTTTTGTTTGCAATTATCAACTACAACGAAGTCACAAACATTTTGAAATAACAATAAGGAGAAGAATTCTTGGGATGTGATCGATTATAGGAAAATTTTGATATATGGGTAATTGAAACAACTAGTAAACATCTATAAATTAGTTAGTAGGCTAGACTATAAGGGAGATAGCTTTCGCTTGAACAACTATTCCGAATAAGGTGATTTCTTTTGAACATCAACAAGCATGGCAATGAAGAACAACCCACACCTTACTTCATCCACTCTCTTGAGCTAGATAGGTAGGATTGGGTTTAGGATTCACTCTCGCGAGCTGAACCCAGTTCAACCCAATACCTACAAACTATTAATCAGTAGTCTTAGTAATAAAACCTCTCTCTCGAGCAAGCTAAGAACACAAACTTAGAACTGCATTTTCAACTACAATTCATAAATTAAACCACAACTAATGATTAAACCCACTTCAATATAGCATTTAAACTAGTAATTAACAATACCCATAAACTAATTCAACCTATAATCACATGATCACACCCCAAGAATTGGGGTTTTAGCCAAACATCATAAAAAGATAAAAAGGTTACAAAATCGATCAGCCATCAACTAGGTAAGAGAAATTAAGTCTTTACAATGCTCAAATTGAAAGAAAATCAGTAACCCACTTGAAAAATCTTTGTATTGAGTCTCCAAAAACCTTCAAGTCTACTGAGAAACTATTCTAAAATAGTAGTAAACTAAAATCTAGAAAAGAGAACTGGGAGAGAACTACTGAATTAACAGTTCAAAATTCAATTTATAGTTGCCAAATATTAGCCACGAAGGGAAATTAGGCAAGGTTAGTCAGGTTTGAAAATAGCTCGGTGAACCGCCCTTTACCCTCTTCTATCGCCTTTTTACATTGGCTCTCAGCATCCTTAAGTCCTGTAACTTTGGGGGATCCATCTTGTCATCGCGGAACTGCTCAGCAATTCACCGACTACCCATTTCCAATCGCCGACTTGGTTTCTTTCCTAAGGGCTGGCACACTGAAACTTTAGGCAGTCAAAATAGCCACACAGTGATTTGCCATGTGCTCTTAGTGATTATCAGACTCGCCTTTCTTCACTTCTTCAGTTTGTTTTGTTCCTTTTTGCCTGTTAGTGTCCTTACTTTGCTCCTCAATCTATATATCTGAAAATCAAGGTTTTAACATCAGTTTATGGCACAAATTAAGCATTTGAGGACACTAAAACAATATAAGCAAAGCCCCAAATGAGTCTAAAACTCGAACTCATCAACACCCCAACTTAAACTTTTTTTGTCCTTAAGTAAAACTCAAAACCAGCAGTTCAAAAGGATGTCTCAAACAGTGTTGTATAAGACTCAACATGAATGCACACAACAAGGTTCAACTTACTTATGTAATGATCAATTGTGCACTCAAAGATTCAAATTTTGATTCACCATTATCAAAGATGCTCAAGTTCACAATACTTGCTTCAAATGCAAGTTCAAGCTCAACAAAGGTACTCAAATGCCCTCACAACAAAGATGATTCCATATTCACACAAAATTCTTCAACAATTTAGGGTTTCGGAATTACATACAACTCTCACACTCACAAAGATGAACACATGCATGACTTCACCCATAGGTTTGCCCTTATTTTCCAATCAACATTCGTTTCAGCTCACTTAAGATCACAAAGGTCTTTTCACGGCTTGTAATGGGGATGAGTGTCAAGGTATGGTCATTTAGGCTTAGTGGCTTCTACCTTCATGAAGTGTGGTCTGAACATCACTTTCCTCCTTTTCTTTAACATTTTAATCATGCTCATAATCCACCCCATTATTCAACTTCATATGAACTATCGGATACCCCATTTATTTTGAAATTTCCACTACTTTATTTCACAACTTTTTCATTCTTTTTCTTTGCTTTCTTATTTTATTTTATTTTTACATGGAGGGGTTCTATCTTTTTCAAAACCATTACTCAAAGAGAGATTTTGCACACTTGTTAACTTTCTTTCTCTTTTCACCACACCCCTAACTTAGGCTTTTGGAGTAAGTTGGCTATTCAAACAAACCCCACTTCATGAAAGTTATGGGTGAATGGATAAAGAGAAGTCACAATTGTTCAAGTTTTTTCCAATAAAAGGGTAAGGCTCAAGAGGGTTCAAGCAAGGTTCACACATCTCACCAGGTTGGGCACAAAAGAGGTATATTGTCAAAATGTTTTCACTCTTCAAAATTGTTGCTAAAGATCATTTCAAGTGCTTGCATCACTCAATCAATTGTACC
Source organism: Solanum chiquidenum (assembly GCA_029582725.1). Taxonomy (NCBI): domain Eukaryota; kingdom Viridiplantae; phylum Streptophyta; class Magnoliopsida; order Solanales; family Solanaceae; genus Solanum; species Solanum chiquidenum. The sequence goes on along the minus strand of JAJOOS010004103.1, from coordinate 1,399 downwards.
AATGGGGAAAATTCTAAGTATCATCACACACAATGTTCAAAGTAATCTAATCACACAAGGCATTGGCACCAATATCAAATAGGACTTCACAATTTCTAGCTAGTGTGCAATGTCTATCACAAGAGACTCATTCGATAACCGGTTAGTCACAATGAGATGCTAAAAGTTCACACATTGTATAAGCAACTTCATTGGCCTCATCATAGCCCTACATTTATTTCGTTCAATTAAAAGAACTATTCAAATCATCGGTATTGATCACAATCGATACTCAAATTTGCACAAGAACAGCCACAATCACACACAATAGAGGTGGCGAAAATTTAAAAAATTAGGTTCAAAATAAGGGCCATAACCTAAAACATCCACAAAATCAAGATCAAACCATATAAAATCAACAGAATCAACCCAATATTCTCAAAACAAATCAAGATCACAAGAGGTAGTAGGTATGGAAATACCTCACCCCACCCAGAAAAAGAAGCAGTTGTCCTCAACTGCAACTAAAACAACATGAAGTATCTCAAAATAATAGAGTGGGAGGTAAAAATGCCATCCCTCCAGGCTAAGCCTGGGTGAAGTTTGCATCTCAGTCACTCCGTCTGTCGGGGCATCAATGCCCGGTGTAACACTCCAAAGTTGGGCATCAGTGCCTGGTGTATCATCAACTGTAGCCGCACTAGAATGTGTCACAGAAGTATCCCTCAAGGAAACCTGTCGGGTTGTCTAGAACATGCCACCCTCCAAGTCGGCCAGATCCTCATAAACAACTGCATCTCGCACCTCAATCTACTTCTCATCTGTCTCGGCCTCAGACTCAACAATAGTAGTGTCCTCCATAATATCATCTCCAGTGGTAACCGGAGGCACTTCAGTACAGGCTGGAATCTTAACACTCAGATCATCTGGGATCTCTACCATTCCAAATAGTGAAGTAAAGTTTGTGGACTTCAGATGGTTCACATCCTTCCTCAGCTCAGAAATATCGACTTTCAAAGCCGTCACCTTAGTAGTAACATTGTGCCCTCTCTCACAAACCTCAGCTCTCACTGACAGGGAATCAATGGCAGCCCTGAGAGAAGTCAACGCAATAGTGATAGCTCTTTCAATCAACCAGGGCACCTCGGTCTCTAGCTGGGAAGCCCACACATCGGCAGAATGGGCTAGGTTCCCCATTTTGAAGAGCATGGCTTGAGTGATCGGAGTCTTGGAGGCAGTGGTACCCGCAGTAGCTCTAGGGGGTGAGAGAGCAGCTTTGAAACGACTCCAAAAATGCCCGAAAATGTGCTTCGGAAACACCGATAATTATAATTTCCATATATCTCAAAATCCGTGCATGATTTTGGAAATTCGACTTCATATTCTTATTCAGGGGGTCAAATTGAGTGGGAAATGAGTC
>JAJOOS010004102.1:0-38818 GCA_029582725.1 Solanum chiquidenum | reverse complement strand
ATCTCGTGCCATTAATGAAAGTTCTGGATACCTTAGTTTGTTATCCTTCCAAAATCCAAGTACATCTAGATTCGGATTTGTTTTACGATCAACGTTAGCTTCTTCCAAATATAACTCTAATTGTGTTTTCCTGGTACTCGACTCTAACTGACTTTGAAACATATCAAACTCCACAAATGATTCAGTCATTTGATTTCTACTACTACAAGCATGCTCCTCTAGTAATAAAGTTGACAACGAGGTTGTAGTAGATTGTATCAAGTACTCTTCGAATAATAACTTTAAATTATCTTCGACAACCTTTACTTTTTGATCAGCGGTATCAGAATTAAGCTTTGAAAAACAAAACTTAACAAAATTCAGTTTATATCGCGGGTCAAGAACCATTGCTATAGATAAAATGATGTTATATGACTCCTAATATATTTTGAATTTCTTCAACATAGAAGTGGCCATCTCAGTCATCATTGGATCTTTACTTCTTTTGTGTTCTACCAATAGCATTTCAATTCTCCATATATTAGGAAGATACAAATTTGTTGTGGGGTACTTGCATCCAGAAAATAAAGTTGTGATATCATAGAATGGCCTAAAAAATGTAGCTACAATCTCAACCTTTTTCCACTCATCTTCAAAAAGGCCATGTCTAAAATCAGGATCAACCAAGTCATAATGAATATATGATTGCTGATACAGAAGAGCACTTTCAATCATTTGATAGGTTGAATTCCATCGAATAGGCACATCTTGGCGTAGTTTTTTAGAACATGGTAGACTAAAGTTACTAAGGCACTCCGCAAATTTCTCTAGTCTTATTTCTGAATTCTTGATATACTTAACACCTTCTCTAATTTTTCCAATAGCTGCATCAACCTTCGCTAAACCCGCCTTAAAAATTAAGTTAAGAATGTGATTTCCACAACGAACATGAAGAAACTTTCCCTCACAAACTAGTGAACGCATCAAAGACAAATGATTCTTCAAAACATCAACCACACCTTTATTGCAAGTAGCATTATCTAAAGTAAGGGGGAAGATTTTCTTTTCGATTCCCCACTCTTTAAGAAAATCAATCAATAAATGTCCTAAAACTACACCCATATGTGGAGGAGGAACATGCCGAAAAATCAAAACCCTTTTCTGAAGAAACCAATTTATGTCCACATAATGAGCTGTTACACACATATAGCCATTAGATACTAATGAAGTCCACATGTCAGATGTCAAACACACTCTACTAGATATCAATGCAAGTTCAGCTTTTAGAAGTTCTTTTTCTCTAGCATACAAATTCAAGACATCCGACTTGGCTGTGTTTCTTGATATATGCCTCTCTATTGGATTTAAATACGAATGAATATCCCTGATGCGTTTGTGCTCTACAAAAGTGAAAGCACAATTATGCCTACATATAGCCAATGACATCTTCTCTCGATAAGTTTTTTGATCTGTTGGCTCATTTTGACCCTCTTTAGCCTTATCCGGGTTATGTTTCTCCAAATGACGCTTTAGATTTGTTGTTCCAAATGTAGGGCCCATTGCAATTTTTTTTTTACAGATCATGCATTGAACTTCATACTTTCCGTCAATAGAATTAGGCTTAAGTCTAATAAAATAATCCCAAACAACAGATGTTTTCCTTTTTGTTCGTATCAACGAAGTTGCAGTACTTCATTCACAAGACTCTTCATTGCCTTCTATCGACATATCACCCTAATTTTACAAATCGTAAACAATGAGCCATACATACAAATAACAAAATCAACTCATAACAACACAATCAATAAGGTAAGAATATGAAATGAACCAAAAGTTACTTTAGCTTTTCACAGACTATGTCTTTGTGGATCATCCATATCTATTTCACACTATTGAGGGAACTACTTCTTTGTCCTTCAACCTACCACAGCCCTCTTTCTTCATTTGGATTTGGACCAGGTATGCTCATATAGGTAGGGTTAAGAAGTAGTTGTACCCATGACTAGAAGTTGTATTTACACATGCATCACTAACTAGATCTAAAAGTTGAACTAAAAGAAACAGATAGAAAGTCTACCATCAAATCAATCAAAGCAGCAAAGCAGAGTACCACAGCAACAACAACAACAAAAATAGAAACGGAGAAAATAGAGACGGAGACAGAAGTAAAGACGAAGGAGAGAGTCTCACCGGAGAAATCGTCGGAGCTGAGACAACGTTGGTTGATGGAAGACAATGAATAGCTGAGGCAATTTTGGTTCATGTGGGTTTCAAATTTCTGCCCTATTTTTTCTCTTACAGTGAATAAGTCTTTCTATTTACCCATTTTACCCATTTAAATACCCATATTTTAAATAGGTTATATGAGTTGGACTCATATTTGACTCATTTTAAAAGCATTGGGTACCCAACTCATTTTAAAAGCATTGGGTTCCCAACCCATTTTAAATGGGTAAAAATGAATGGATACCCAGATTTATAACTCGTTTTGCCAGCCCTACTTACTAGTATCATCATTCTTTGTAAATCAATTCATTACTAACTTATTTGGATCAATTGATTATTTATGCTTCTAGCTTCTCTCTTTGGAAAAATCTTAAAATACATAATCAGTTGATTAGTTACCTTTTCTAGCAACAACTATTGTTTGGTATTTTTCATCTGTATAATAAAACTACTTCTTTTGGTTCTAATTTTGCAGCTAAATATAACAGTAGTATTGTAAGCAACTTCCCAATTGCTAGAGACAGAATTAATAATGTTTCATCTCGAAATCATACAAATTCTTTGATCAAAATTCAGAATGCTACAGAGCAATTGAAGGAATATCTTTCTTGCTATTTTCCTTTGGAAAGAGTTTGTATGCACATTGAGTGACATTGTTTGATGTTTGAGATTATGCACATTTTTCATCTGATGTTTGAGATTATGCACACCAACATACCCTAATGCAAGGATCTTACATAGATGATTCAAGTACAACATAATTTTATTTGGGTCTGGACAGTTGGCAACATGGCTTACTTGTTTGATTTGGGATTTACCAATGAGTTTCATGTTACTCTCTCTTAAGTTGCATGTCAAATAATATCCTGAAATAGTGATTTCCATATCAGTTGAACAAGCAACTTGTTTTGTCTGACCCTCCACTCCTTTGTTTCCATTGAATGTGTTGGAGTCTATGCCCGTTCAAACTTTGGACATGAATGAACATGTCAATGTTAGTTGTCTAATGTATGAACATCTCATAACTGCTGATTTGATAAAAAAAAATTAATAGTCATATTTCCAAGAAACTCTAGGTGTCGACATATAATTAATCCAAGCTCTGAACTCATGTTTTTTTTAAAAATTTTTTTTGTAGGGGATCTCTCTTTTGGAAAAGATAATTTGTGCACACAATATGGTTTTATAATAACATTTATAGAAACAACAAGATCATGAAGAGGGGGGAAAGTGTTTTACACTTTAGACTCATGTAAATGTAAGTGTAATGCAAGACTATGTTTCTTTGGAGCTTTAATCAATTATCCTCTGATGTAAATACCCATATGGAGTTTGGTCAGTCAATGTTTCTACCTATGTCAAACAATAAAATAAAAAGGGCAGCTCGGTGCACTAAGCTCTCACTACGCACGGCCACGAGGTTCAAGTAAAGGCCAGATCATAAGGGTCTATTGTACACAACCTTTGCGAGCTTGTGCTCGATCTATTGTATTGAACGATGAAGAGGTTTTGTACTATTGTCATATTTGTTTGAATGCATTTGATTTTGTGAAATTTATTGATAGTAGATATCTTTAAGCAATGATTTTCTAAGTATTGGTTGTATAAAACATGTTTTTCGAAGCTTATTCGAAATATATAGCTTCTATTTATTTATTAGCTAATTTTGTGCTTTGGATCACTTATATATTTAATTATGTGGTTATTGAATATATGCAAATAAAAATTATTATTCTTAATAATGAAAAATTGTTGCTACACAAATTTTACACAACATTGCCACACTTTATAAGTGTTGTTCTAGATGAGATATAAAAGGCAACACTTTTTAAATGTGACCATTAACAAAGCAAAGGCCATGCTTTAAGTGTAGTTTAATCAAACAAAAGGTGTTGCTAACTACAAACCACACCCTTTATACCTCTTTGGCCACGCTTTTTAAGTGTAGCTGCTATGGCGACATTTCAAAAGTGTGGCCTAATGTCAAAGGTTACGCTTCTTTTGGCCATCCCCTAAATATTGTTGCTTAAAGTTCAAAAGTGTAGCCTTTTATCAAAGGCCACACTTTTTGCTAGTTTAGGCTACACTTTGCTGGGGTGGCCGTAGGCCTAAAATGTTGTAGTGAAGGTATCTAAAAGGAATGGACTCTATGCTTTGGAAGATAACATTCTCTATGCTTTAACTACTGCACACGATTGGAACATGTCAGACATCATGTGGCACACTAGGTTAGGACACCCTAGTTTGAAGTCTTTAAAAGTTTCGAGTAGTAATAGTTGCATCAATATTAGTAGTTGGAATAAAATGCTTAGTGTTTGTTCTAGTTGTCAGTTGGGAAAGAGTTGTAAACGTCCATTTGGTTTGAGAAATAAAATTGAAAAAAAACCTTTATTGAAAATTCATTGTGACTTATGGAGACCTGCTCCTGTCGAATCTTCCCAACATATGAAAAATTATGTCATTTTTATTGATGATCACACAAGATATACATGGATTTATCCACTGAAAAAAAAATTTGAATTATTTGAGGTCTTTCTAAAATTCTAGAAAATGGTGGAAAAATAATTTTCTAAAGAGATTAAGATTTTTCAGTGTGATGGAGGTGGTGAGTTTATCCAAACAGATTTCATTAAGCATTTGGAAGATTGTTGCATTGTGAGAAATATTTCATGTCCTAACACACCTGAACAAAATGGAGTTGCAGAGAGAAAACATAGGCATATTGTGGAGACTGGCTTAACTCTACTACGTCATGCTAACCTACCTTGTTTCTATGGGTTGAGGCTTTCCTCATTGCAGTATTCCTCATCAATAGACTGCCTTCCTCAGTCCTAAAGATGGTGACTCCATTTTTTAAGTTTTATTGGGAACAACCTAATTAGAACAGCCAAAAAGTATTTGGGTATAGATGTTTTCCATATATCAAGGGTAGCAACAAGTTCAGTCCAAAGACCTACCCTTTTGTACATGTTCATAGGGTACAACAACTTACACAAAGGATATAGATGCCATCATCCCTCTACAAGGAGGATTTACATATCCAAACATGTTGTGTTTGATGAAAACACATTACCCTATGTGTCTCCAAAGCAATCTCAGACTAACATTGATGTCTCACCTCATCTTGCTACCTTTGTTGAATCTTTCTCTAAAGTGCAGACACATGATAATTCTGATTCAGGGGAAGTACAAGCTGCTAGTCCACACATTAATAGTGATAATGCTGCTACAACTCATATACTCCTTGATGATGAGAGTACTATTGACCTCTCAGGCGCAGGTTTGAATATTGAGGAACAGGTTGAAGGTGATGATCCATACAGTAGTATTGAAATTCCAGCTTCAAATTTTGGATCTGCTAGAAGCAGTGAGGAACAGGTTGCACTTATAGGTCCAGTCAATGAGCATCATCAAACAACTACTTTAGTTGATGTACCAGTTGACCATCAATCTGACAATGCTACACTCCAGTCAACTACTTTGGTTGATGTACTAGTTGAGGTACTTCCTTCACCACAGGGGCATCATATGATCACCAGACAGAAGGCGAAGGAACAGCACTTATCACTTGTTGCTCGCAGCAGCACCGAAACTTTAAGGGAACCAAATACTACTAAGAAAGAACTAAGGTCACCTCATTGGCTTGCAGCAATGCATGAAGAAATTGATGTGTTACATAATAACAAGACATGGATTTTGGTTTCCAAATCCCCTGGTATAAACTTGGTTGGCTCAAAATGCATATTCAAAACAAAATTGAAAGTTGATGGAACAGTAGATAGGTACAAGGCCAGACTTGTGGCAAGGGGATTCTCGCAGTTTGAAGGGATAGATTTTGAAGAAACATTTAGTCCTGTGGTTAAAGCCATGACTATTAGGGTGGTTTTATCCATTGTTGTCAGTTCTTGACAAAGTGGGAAATTAGAAAACTAGATTTCAAAAATGCCTTTCTCCATGGCTTCCTACAAGAGGAGGTGTACATGAATCAACCCCGTGGTTTCATTGATCCCCAGTATCCTCAGCATGTATGTCTACTTAAAAGGCACTGTATGTTCTTAAACAAGCACCAAGAGCCTGGTTTGATAGGCTTAGCATGCATCTCTTACACTTTTGTTTCATTTGTAGTAAGGTTGACCCTTTCTTATTTACTTTACAAACTCACAAAGGTAAAATATTTCTCTTGTTATAAGTGGATGATAATATTGACACAGGAAGTAATTCATCACATGTCTCAGAGTTGGTTGTACAACTTGGGAAGGAGTTTGCTTTGAAAGATCTTGGTCCTTTACACTTATTTCTAGGAATTGAGGTGACGTATTTCGAAGGAGGTATTCACTTAAGTCAAAGCAAGTATGCTGCTGAGTTGCTAGCCAAGACAAAGATGACTTTGGCAAAGGCTGTAGCCACTCTTTTGGCTCAAAAGCATGGTTTACATGAAGCTGTGGGAAGTCTTGTAGATGCTTCCTTGTACAAAATGATGGTAGGAAGCCTTCAGTATTTGACCCTCAGAAGGCCTGATATCACCCATGCTGTGAATTTAGCAAGCCAGTTTATGAAAAGCCCAAACATTGAACATTTTCAAGAGGTAAAAAGGATTCTCAGGTACATCAAAGGTACTCTACACTTTGGACTCAGAATTATTTCAAAATCACCATGTAGGTTGTATGGATACTCATATGCTGATTGGGGAGGTTGTACCACTACTAGGAGCAGGCTATAGCATCTACCTAGGTGCTAATTGTATTTCTTGGACCTCCAAGAAATAGACCACAATAGCACGATCGAGTGCTGAAGCTGAGTATAAATCAGTAGCCTCCACTGCCTGTATATTCTTCATGACCTTTGGGTGTTCCTTCGATTTGTTCCTACATTGTATTATGATAATATGAGTTCCTTGTACATGACGGTTTATCCAGTTATGCATGCTAGAACCAAACATGTTGAAATGGACTATCATTTTGTTCGTGAGAAGGTGGCTAGAGGACAACTTCTTACTCGGTTTGTGAAATCTAAGGATCAGCTAGCTGATATTCATACCAAAGCTTTAACGAAAGAGGTCTTTTTTGGTTTTCGCAGCAAGGTAGGAGTTACTGTTCCTCCACTCACTAGCTTGCGCGGAAGTTTTAAAGGAAGCCTGAAGACTGATGGAACATGTCGAAGGAACAGGTTCATCGTAGTGGGCTGACGAGTTAGAATTAGAGTCATATTGGGACTAGACTACAAAATCCTAAATTGTGTACGACTAAACTACTAGATTGTGTAGGAGGTTAAAGTGGACTAGGATATCATGTATATAATATATATTTGTGTTGTAGTAGGATTCCTAGTATAGCTAGAATATGACTCTTCTCCTATATAAGGAGGTACTAACTCAACATTATTTTTCATCAATACAATTGTCACGCCTCGAGTCTACACCCTGGACGTGGCCGGCACTCGAAGACCATTGCTGGCCCCAAGCAAACCCTTGGCCTGGATACTTAACTCAACAGAAGACTTAACTCAACACAATATAAACAACTTAAATGATAATAAACTGGCCAAAATGGCACTTAAGTCATTAAACCACATCTGAAGGATAAAGAAAGACATCTGCACCAATAACTATCTGTCTGTCTATGAAGCCCTCTAAAATACTAAGATGGATGTTAGGACAAATCCCACAACATCCTAATAAATGAAAGACTGAAAGCGAATAAAAGAGTCCTCGTGAATGCAAGGAGGCTCACCACTGACTCTGAGTTGCTCAACTGGATCAACGAGGTGCTGGAAGTTGATCTTGGTTACATAAATCTGCATCATAAGACGATGCAGGCCAACTGGCTTCAGTACATTGAATGTACGAGTATGCGAGTTGGAATGTTAAGCAACATAGGCTAGAAGGAAATCTGAAAGTAACTGAATAACTTACCTGGCTCAAGTCAACTTAACCTGACTTACTCATTTCAATATAAAGCAATTTAAAACAAGTGCAATATAAAGAAAAGTTGTTTAAAACATGTTATAAACTCTGTGTGTATGTAAAGATACAATAGATTTGAAATGTATGTAGAAATACAAATGAATTGATGTATATAAAAATACAATAACTATTGTGGGAGTTTCTCTAACCAACAACCATCACATAAGAGCTATAGTGAGGATACATCGATCAACCTCACGCTGCCAGAGCATCCTATACCTGGCCAAAAGTATAGAACCTGAACTGCCTAATGGATCCACTAGTCTAATTTGAAGAGGATTTATCTAAAAAGTATGAAACTCTTCTACCCATGGTGGCTACATGGTTCTATGGGGCTGTGGGTTCTTTGAACTCTCCCCCAATTCGGTGCTCAATACTACTCCCAAAAATGTACTGGCTCTTATGTTTTTAAAACATTTTTCTTTCTGTTGATTTGAGATAATTGCTCAAAAACTTAGCTCAAAGGCTATCTTGGAAATCTCAGTTTCCTCTCTTGCTTCATTTAGAAAGCGATTACTCTTTTCTGAAAACTAGCCCGAAGGCTCTTTGGAAATCTCAGTTTCCAATCTTGTTTAACTGTGAAAAAATTTCTTTAAAACTTCTTTGGGAATACATAGTCCCCATATATCTCTTTGAAGAAAAGAACTTCAAACCATATCTTTACTCTTTGCTTAACTTCAAAACTTAGGTCTTAAAACGACGTTTAAACATTGTAAAAGACCTTTGAAAACTTTAAGAAACTTTGTTTTGACTTGCTTCTTAACTTCTAGACTTGACTCTTAACTTCTTTGACTTTGAACTTAACTTTCCTTGAATTGAATTATGAATTCAAGGTTATGATTGATGTTTCTGGATGATTTCTAGATGTTTAGAAGTCACTTAGAGTAGGTAGGATCAATGGAAAACGTTAGTACACTTTAAAGGGACATAAAAGGACTGAAGGACGAAAAACTGGCGAAAAACGCCGATCCGGGCGCATCCCTGGCGTACCGCGCCTGTCCCCATTTTACTGGGGCTCATTTCTGGCGCACTACTGGCGCGCCACCCCAGCCCTCCTGGCGCTATAGGGGAGCGTCGCGCCAGCCTCCCTTCAGGCAAAATTTCAGACGAACTTTCTAACTCGTTTTCTGACCCTAAATCATTCTAACTTGATTCTTCTTCTCAAATTCACTTTAGATTTATGTGCCCAAACCATAATCACAAGAATCTAACTCAAATAACTCCAGAAAACAACACCGTAATCATCAAGAATTCCAAAAACCCAACTCATGGTCAAGAACGAAAGTAATTCAAGAACCACATTCAAGAACATTCAAAATTCAATCTTTTTGAGATGAAATCGCGGAATCAAACATGCTTGGCATGTGTGTGAAAAAACCCCACATTGAGATAGACTCACATACCTTAATATGGATCACCCCCGACGAATTCCACTCCAAACGGTTGTTGTTCTTGGATAAATCTTGGTTTTTCTCCCTTTCTTTCTTTCTTTCTCTTTTCTTCAAGCCCTTAGCGTTCTTTAATTTTCCAAAACTGATTAGGTTCTATTTTTACCCCAATAAATCCCTAAAGACGAATTAGGAAAAATAATAAGGGAAAAGACCACTTTGTCCTTCCCTAAATCCGGATTGGGGCTTTCCTCAACCCAACATGCCAACTTCCGAAAGGCATATCTCACTCATACGATGTCGAAATGGTGCAAACTCGGCGGCGTTAGAAAGATCTTCCCAAGGGTTTCCCAACCATATCAAGAAGTACTCCTAACTCACCCTGAGCTAGGAGTTATGGCCATTTGAAATTGACCAGAACTCACTTTCTTAACTTAGACAAATTTCTAGATTTCCACATGCTTTCCAAAAATGAATATTTTCAGATTTTAAACTCTTTCTAGTCGTTTCTAGGTGCGAGATGTTACAATATCTCCCCCTTACATTCATCCTCGAATGAGCTGTATTTCACTAAGGTAAGGGTAGTAACATCAAGTTCAACACTCAACAACCAAAAAGCAAGTAACAACATGCATACTCGTAATTTAGCTAGTACTTAGAAGAAAATTAGTACCTTGATCTGCATTTTCTCCAGATTCAAAGAGATGTGGATATCTCATCTTCATATCCTCTTCAGCTTCCCAAGTAGCTTCTTCAACAAATTTGTTCCTCCAAAGGACTTTGACTAATGTGACTTCCTTTGTTCTTAACTTGCGAACTTGGCGATCTAAAATATGAACCGGAATCTCCTCATAAGATAAGTTATCCTTAAACCCAACATTTTCAGTTGGTATGATCAATGAAGGATCTCCCATGCACTTCTTCAACATGGAGATATGAAACACCGGATGAATTGTTGCTAACTCTTGAGGTAGCTCTAACTCATAAGCTACATTGCCAATTCTCTTGACTATGCGATAAGGTCCAATATACCGGTGACTAAGTTTCCCCTTCTTACCAAATCTCATAACACCCTTCATGGGTGAAACCTTCAGATACACCCAATCATCTACTTCAAACTCTAGTGGCCTTCTCCTAACATCTGTGTAGGATTTTTAACGACTCTGTGCCGTTTTCAGCCTCTCTTGAATCACCTTCACCTTTTCCATAGCTTGGTGAACCAAATCTGGTCCTATCAACCCTGCTTCATTGACTTCAAACCATCCAATAGGAGATCTGCATATTCTCCCATAAAGAGCTTCATAAGGAGCCATTTGGATGCTAGCGTGAAAACTGTTGTTGTAAGGAAACTCAATGAGAGGTAGGTCATCATCCCAATTTCCTTTGAAATCAATCACGCACGCCCTCAACATATCTTCTAATGTCTGAATAGTACGCTCTGCTTGCCCATCAGTCTGAGGATAAAAGGCAGTACTTAAGTTCACCTGTGAACCCAAGCCTTTCTGAAAAAATTTCCAAAACTGTGCAGTAAATTATGCACCTCTATTTGTAATAATGGAGATTGGGACTCTAAGAAGTCTTACCACCTCCTGAATATATAACCTGGAATAATCTTCTGCTGAATGAGTAGTCTTTACCGGCAAAAAGTGGGCTGATTTTGTCATTCTATCGACAATCACCCAAATAGAATCATGTTGCGAGATCTTGGCAAAACTGTGATGAAATCCATATTAATCATCTCCCACTTCCATTCTGGAAGTTCTATATTCTGAGCCAAACCACTGGGCCTTTGGTGTTCAACTTTCACTTGCTGGTAATTCGGACATTTGGTAACAAATTCTGCAATATCCTTTTTCATACCATTCCACCAATATACTTCTCTCAAATCACAGTACATTTTGGTGGAACCCGGATGGATGGAATATCTGGAGCTATGAGCTTCCTCCATAATCCTCTTTTGGAGTTCATCCACCATTGGTACACACAATCTACCTTGGTATTTTAACACACCATCTCCTCCTTGTTCGAAAGCTAATACTCTCTGCTTTTGAACATTTGCCTTTAAGTCAAGAAAAATGGGGTCTTGGTCCTGCTTTTCCTTCACCTCTGACACTAGTGGTGATTCAACCCCGTTCGTCGCCACTATTCCTCCTTCTGTGGAATCCATAAGTCTGACTCCCAGGCGTGCAAGTATGTGCACATCTTTGGCTAACTCTCTTTTTCCTTCTTCAACAGGGGTGGTGCTACCCATAGACAACCTTCTTAAGGAATCAGCAACAACATTATCCTTACCTGGGTGGTAGATAATACTCATGTCATAATCCTTGAGCAACTCTGACCACCTCCTTTGTCTGAGATTGAGTTCTTTCTGAGTGAACACATATTGTAAGCTCTTGTGGTCGGTGAATACATCAACATGAACACCATACAAGTAGTGATGCCAAATCTTCAAAGCGAAGACTACCGCAGCCAACTCTAAGTCATGGGTTGGATAGTTCTTCTCATGAACTTCCAACTTTCTAGAGGCATAAGCTATCACCTTGCCATTTTGCATTAGGACACAACCCAAGCCAACTCTAAATGCATTACAATACACCACAAAACCTTGAGTACCTTCTGGTAAGGTCAACACTGGGGCAGTAGTCAACCTCTTCTTCAATTCCTGAAAGCTTTTCTCAGAAGCTTCAGACCATTGAAACTTCACTATTTTCTGAGTCAGCTTCGTCAAAGAAGAAGAAATGGACGAGAAACCCTCTACAAATCTTCTGTAGTAGCCAGCTAAACCCAAGAAACTCGTAATATCAGTTGGAGATGTGGGTCTAGGCACAATATGGCCTAAGAATGCCACAGACTCAAGACAAAATTCACACTTAGAGAATTTAGCATATAACTCCTTATCTTTCAAAGTCTGAAGAACTGTTTTGAGATGACTATCATGATCTTCTTCATTCCTTGAATAGATTCGTATGTCATCAATGAAGACGATTACAAACATATCTAAATAAGGTTTGAAGAATCTATTCATAAGGTCCATGAATGCTGCAGGTGCATTAGTTAAACCGAACGACATGACCAGAAACTCATAATGACCAAAACGGGTCCTGAATGTTGTCTTTGGAATGTCACATTCCCTTACTTTCAACTGATGGTATCCTGATCTGAGGTCAATTTTCAAGAAACACGAAGCACCCTGAAGCTGATCGAAAAGATCATCAATTCTAGGAAGAGGATACTTATTCTTGATGGTAACCTTGTTCAGCTGACGGTAATCTATACACATCCTAAGGGAACCATCTTTATTTCTCACAAACAAGATCGGGGCGCCCCAAGGTGAGACACTTGGTCGAATAAAGTCCTTATCTAAAAGATCTTTCAACTGCTCTTTCAACTCTTTCAACTCAGCTGGTGCCATTCTGTATGGAGGAATAGAGATAGGACGAGTATCTGGAATAAGATCTATACCGAAGTCTATCTCTCTCTCAGGAGGGACTCCGGGAAGATCATCTGGAAAGACTTGTGGAAACTCTTTTACTACTGGAACTGACTGAATAGGAGGTATCTCAGCACTTGAGTCATTAACTCAGACTAAGTGATAGACACACCCCTTAGAAACTAACTTCCTTGCCTTAATGTACAAAATGAAACGACCCTTAGGCACTGCTGAACTGCTTTTCCACTCTAAGACTGGCTCATTTGGAAACTGATACTTGACTACTCGAGTTCTACAATCAAATGAGGCATAACAGACATGAAGCCAGTCCATATCAAGAATGACATCAAAGTCTACCATGTCTAACTCAATTAAATTATCCATGGTACTCTTGTGATTGATGAAGACGGGACAATCACGATAGACCCTCTCTTCTAGAATAGACTCACCAACAGGTGTGGAAACACTAAATGGTTCATTAAGTTGCTTAGGAGTAACATCAAAGTTCATAGCAACAGAAGGAGTTACAAAAGACAAACTCGATCCTGGGTCTAGCAAAGAATAAACAGTAAGTTCAAAGACTCGAATCATACTAGTAACAACATCTGGAGAATTCTCTTGCTCTTGACGACTTGTGATCGGATAAAGATGGTTTGTTCCTCCGCCAGTACCAGAAGCAGCTCCTCTAGGTGCAGCCCTGTCTGGTGGAGCAACTGAAGAAGACTGGGCTCTATTGCTCGCATTACCCTGCCTGTTCTTTGGACACTCTCGCATGAAATGTCCACTCTGACCACACTTGAAACAACCAGTGGAGCCTTCATGACAAATACCTTAATGGCTCCTACCACACTTGGCGCAGGCAAGAGGCTTACTACCCCCTTGTGCCACACTACCCTGTGAATAGGTAGGTTTAACTCTAGAATTTTGACCATAATACACACTCTTGTTCTAAGGTGCAGGTGCACTAGCAGATGATGAAGCAGGTCCCTTCTATTTCTGTTGGAAAGACGACCGGTTTACATTACTCTTCTGCTGCCCGGACTCATTCCCTGTCTTAACTCTCTTGTTCTTGAACTCCTCTCTGTCCCTCAGTTTTTCTTCCTCTACGTGTTGCACATAGACCATCAACCTCAAGATGTTCATGTTCCCAATAAGCATTGCTGCCCGACCTTCTTTGCTTGACAGGCGACAAAAACCAGCAACAACAAGCTAATTCTACTCCTCATGTCCGCAACCATTTCTGGGGCATAGCAGGATAGTTGGGTGAACTTCAACCCATACTAATGAACAGTTAGATAATTCTGCTTAAGTGTGAGGAATTCATGTACCTTTGCCTCTTTCAGTTCTCAGGGAAAGAAATTCCCCAAGAAAGCCTCTTCAAAACATGCCTAACTCGCAAGTGGTGCATCCTCAATCCTACCCCCCTTTCCACTGATCAAACCAAGTCCTAGAAACATTCTTCAGTTGATATGCAGCTAGCTCAACTCTCCCAGCATCAACAACATACATCACATCGAATACCTTTTTTTCAGTTCCTCAATGAAGTTCTCTGGATCCTCAGTAGTGCTCGAACCAGTGAAGCTTGGAGGATTCATCCTCACGAATCCTTGAAGTGTCAGCCTCTTCTTCTCAAGCTCCTCTTTGCTGCCCGACCTGGTTAGTCACAGCTTGGCTTAACATCTGGATAGCCTCACGGAACGCAGCATTAGTGATTTCTCCTTGCGGTTGCACTTTAGGTGCATTGGGTAACTCTTGTTCATCAACACTGCGTCTAGTAGGACAACCTCTAACTGCTCTTCATGGAGGCATGATTATATGAAACACGCGCAAGCACGAATTAGAAGGAAATTTTTATAGAGTTTAATTCTATCGCACGAAATGAATGTGAAAGAATTGAGATGTTTACTTAATGTTGCAGCCTCCTAATTATAGATGTGGCGTGCTTCACACCGATAACCAGGACTCTACAGACACGACTTCATAGACTCCCTAGGACTCTTAAACTCTGGGCTCTGATACCAAGTTTGTCACGCCCCGAGTCTACACTATGGACGTGGCCGGCACTCGGAGACCATTGCTGGCCCCAAGCGAACCCTTGGCCTGGCTACTTAACTCAGTGGAAAACTTAAATCAACACAGTATAAGATAAAGAAAGACATCTGCACCAATAACTATCTGACTGTCTATGAAGCCTCTAAAATACTGATATGGATGTTGGGACAAACCCCACAATATCCTAATAAATGAAAGACTAAAAGCGAATAAAAGAGTCCTCCTGAATGCAAGGAGGCTCACCACTGACTCTGAGCTGCTCAACTGGATCAACGAGGCGATGGATGCTGATCGTGGTTACCTGAATCTGCATCATAAGAAGATGCAGGCCAACTGACATCAGTACATTGAATGTACGAGTATGCGAGTTGGAATGCTAAGCAACATAGGCTAGAAGTAAATCTGAAAGAAACTGAATAACTTACCTCGCTCAACTCAACTTAACCTGACTGACTCATTTCAATATAAAGCAATTAAAAACAAGTGAAATATAAAGAAAAGTTGTTTAAAACATGCTATAAACTCTGTGTGTATGTAAATATACAATAGATCTTAAATGTATGTAGAAATACAAATGAACTGATGTATATAAAAATACAATAACTGTTGTGGGGGTTTCTCTAACTGACAACCATCACATAAGAGCTATAGTGATGATACAACGATCAACCTCACGCTGCCAGAGCATCCTATACCTGGCCAAAAGTATATAACCTGAACTGCCTAATGGATCCACTAGTCTAATTTGAAAAGGATTCATCTAAAAAGTATGAACCTCTTCTACCCATGGTGGCTACATGGTTCTATGGGGTTGTGGGTTCTTTGAATGCTCCCCCAATTCGGTGCTCAATACTACTCCCAAAAATGTACTGGCTCTTATGGTTTTAAAACATTTTTCTTTCTGATGATTTGAGATAATTGCTCAAAAACTTAGCTCAAAGGCTATCATCGAAATATCAGTTTCTTCTCTTTCTTCATTTAGAAAACGATTACTCTTTTCTGAAAACTAGCCCGGAAGCTCTTTGGAAATCTCAGTTTCCAATTTTGTTTAACTGTGAAAACATTTCTTTAAAACTTCTTTGGGAATACATAGTCCTCATATATCTCTTTGAAGAAAAGAACTTCAAACCATAGCTTTACTCTTTTCTTAACTTCAAAACTTAGGTCTTAAAATGACGTTTAAACATTGTTAAAGACCCTTGAAAACTTCAAACCATATCTCACTCATACGATGTGGAAATCGTGCAAACTCGGCGGCGTTGGAAAGATCTTCCCCAGGGTTTTCCAACCATATCAGGAACTACTCCTAACTCATCCTGAGCTAGGAGTTATGGTCGTTTGAAAATGACCAAAACTCACTTTCTTAACTTAGACAAAAATTTCCCGATTTCCACATACTTTCCAAAAATGAATATTTTCAGATTTTAAACTCTTTCTAGTCGTTTCTAGGTGCGAGATGTTACAACAATCCTTGGTTTCTCCATAGTTACATGAGATTTCTACAAAAACAGTCGATTAAAGTGTTATGATTTTTTTTCATTACTAATCCATTAAATTAAATTAAATAACACCACATATTTTTTTTGTATTCAATCTATCTTGATTTAACTCAAATACTCGCTTTCAAATTTTCAATTTAACTCAATACATGTAAAAATAAAGGAAACTAAGAAAATACCTCATATAAGCAAAATAATTATGAACATATACTCATTTATATTCAAACCCATTAAATAATTACACTATATACCCCTCCCCCCCCCCAAACTAATTTCGCTCAACTGATACTAAATCAATATCATATACTGATTTAGTATCAGTTAAGTGAAATTATCAGCCTTAATGATATCAATATAGTATATGATACTGATTTTGTATCATTTAAGAGAAAATTATAAGACTTCATGAATGGGGGTATGGGCTGTATTTATTTATGAGAGAATGGGTATTTTAGGAATTACTTTGGCTTTGAGTATGAACTTGTATTTATTTTGGGTTCTATGGCTCACTTATGTAGTTTATTCTAAAAAGAACTTATGTTCAATACAAGTAAAAAAAAATCTTGTTCATTGTTAATAACACTACTAAAAACGCTAAAACTCGACAAACTTCATTGGATTATAATTGACTTTATTAAAAAGGAAAATTGATGCACTTTCGTTGGTTATTTTTCAGGCAAAAATATGTAGAAACTCTCAAAAATAAATTGTTATTTTTTAAAAAAAATAATCAATATTCATTTGTCAGTTTTTAGTTTTTGTTTTGTTTTTTCAGAACTAATGGGCGAACATCAATTTTTATAATGTAAACCTGTAACTGGAGAGTGTGTGTGTGTGTGTGTATATATATATATATATATATAAATAAATCATAAAATTAACATTTTGTTTTTAAATGATACATAAAAAAAATGGAGTCTGACTGTAAAAATGAAACAAGGCTAAAATATAGAACAAAATAAAAAAGGCAAAAAAATGAAGGCAAGTTAAAGGGGCTATGTATTTTGTTTTGACGCATAAAATAGTGAGTCATATTTATATTCTTTCCTAAATAAAAGTAATAAATAAGAAAGATAAAATATTTAAATAGTTCATGTGGATTCGTAAAAATACAATAAAATATATTAATAAATATAAATTTATTTATTCATTCATATAATAAATTTATGAACTTGTTTTTATAATATTTTTTCTCATTCATTGTACTTGTGTAATTATCTTCTCTTGCAAATTATAAAATTGGAAATTAAAAGATATTAAAGCACACAACATTTATAATTTTAGACTAAATTTCATTCCTAGTTTGTCGTAAAAAATTTATACCGTTATATACATATTTTATACAATTTTTATTCGAGCTTACTCTCCGAAGTTACTTCCAATTACAAGTAGTAGTAGTAGTTTTTCGTATACAAATCAATGGTATTTTCGTTTTGTTTTCTTCCTCTCTTTTTTAATTCGTATTAATTATGTTTGTTGTCATTGCTTTCCATGAAACATTTTCATTATAAAATGATAATACAAACTTATGAGTATTTTTAATAAATTTTTAAAACTTATAGGTACAAATCATATTTTTTTTAAAAGTCAAATATTTCTCCCTAAAAAATCTATGGCCAAACACATGACAAAACTTCACCCAGTAATGACTTGCCAAAAATATTTGTAAATCTGTTGCCAAACACATGGCAAAACTTCATCCATAAATGACTTGTCAAAAAGATTTAGAAGCTTGCGATCAAACACATTGCAAAATTTTACCAAATATTTTGAAATATATGGTCAAACGCTAGCCTAGCATTAGGTAAGTTGATCAACAATATTTACCTATTTAAATTTAAAGTTCATATCTCATTATAAATATCATATCAATTTCATTTTGCTTCTATAATTTTTTTTCATGAAAAAGATTTGATTTAATTACAATATTAGGTTAGAAAGTTAATGCTTCATCGTCAAAAAAATTGTGATGCCTACAAATAATCGTGATATTTCATTTCTTATAAACATCCTTTCTTCAAAAATATTGATCAATACTTTATATAAATGGAGGTGTTAATATGTCACATTTTAAAACTTGTTCATGCTTATACGAAAGGCTAGTGAATTTGATGTTTATGTTGGAATAATGTTATTTTCATCAAATGGTTTTATTTATAAGTAGTTATTGATCAATTTTTAGAATCTTGATATAATAGTAAGTGAAAGTACTCATTTTATTATCGCTTTTCAAAATTCTTAAGGTTGTTGTTTATCGTGCTCACTTTGTTTCAAGTCAACAAGATGAGTACTTGTATTTAGCATATATTACGTTTTGAAAATGAATCGATAATTTCAAATTGTTCGATGAAAATAATATTATTCAGATATCAACATTACATTCTAATTTACTAGCTTTTTTGTATAAGCCTGAATGATGTGCTGAAAATGTGACGTATTGATCATCTTCTATCAACGGGGTTGTTGGCGTCCTTTCATCTATATCCAGGTATTGATTTACTCCTTAAAAATAAAATTTCTATGAATTTTGATAATACCCAATTAGTTGGGTATGTGAACTTTCACCTTGTTGGTGAGGGTTCTAGCTATTCTCCACCTTGTAATTATTCCCTCCCCAATTTCCTCTTCCCCTATGAATTAATCACAAAATTAGAAAATCGATTGGTCAGTGTAAAGAGCGCATATCCATGATTAGTTTAATTTGTTCAACAAAATTCAAATGTTTAGTAATTTTTATTGCTAACAATGAAATTAGCTCTTAGTATCGTCCTAAAAGAATAAGAGTTTGTAGCAAATATAATCCAATTTTTATATGCGGAATCGATCCTAAAGAGAACTTGTACTTTCATACTTTCTGGTAACAAGTCAATATTCAACAAAAACAGTTTTAGATGATTGACAAAGCAGATCAGATTCTAAAAATGAATAGCAAAGTAAAGCCACGTATGAATAAATTAGAATCTTCGTAAGGTTCTACAAAAGGAGTAGCCCACTTATTGAAGAGCCACTTTCAGACTCAATTAGGATTTTCAGGATGCGCAAAATAGGATAACTATAAAAGGAGAAAGTTGCATAATGTGACTTTAGATTTTACAAACAACGAATATCGTTGTTTTCAGCAAAAGGCAAGAAGTGGCAGAAGGAGCATACAACGTAGAAGAAAGAAGAACTAGAAGTAGGTTTTCATTCTAAACAAGTTTATTTTTAAAGTAACTTGGAATCATTATTGAGTTGTAATAATTCTAAGTTTTAAAGTGAGTCTGTAAGAGTTGTCAGAAGAAGTTGTTGTGACTTCTTGGAAACTAAATATAACTGTCACAACCCGAGCCTACACCATGGACGTGGCCGGCACTCGAGGGCCATTGTTGGTCCCCAAGCGAACCCTTATCTTGGATGACTACAAGAGGAAGACTAAATCAAGCATACAAAGCTTAAAACATAATAAAATTCATTGAACTCAATTACAAATTTTTAACTCAAATGAATAAATCTGAATGAAAATAATATACTCCACTCGCCAAAAAATAGGCAACTTAAGTCTTTAAAACATTTAATAAAATATATGAACATATTTCTGAAAAAATCTATTGATTATCTATGAAGCCTCTAACTGACAAAGATGGAAGTCGGGACAAGACCCACGACATCCTAACAACTGATATAACTGAAAGTACAAGTGAAACCCTCTGAAAGGAATGAGGCTCACCATAGCTAACTCGAACTGCATGCGGCATCAACGAAGTGTTTGCTAATGATCCTGAGTACCTGTATCTGAATCATAAAACGATGCAGGCCAAAGGGATCAGTACATGGAATGTACGAGCATATAATGGGAATTCTATAGCATGAAGATAAGCTTGAACTGGTGGGATAGAAACATACTTACCTCTTCTCAACTCACTCAACTCAAATCAAATCAAAGAAAGATAGTTCAATTCAACTCAGAGAAAGTTAGGATCAACTCAATGATTAGACATTCAACTTAGTGAAGTAAGGCTTAACTCAACAATAAGATATTCAACTCAGTGAAATTAGGCTCAACTCAATTATAAGATATTCGACTCTAGGGTACTTAACTCTGGATACTCAACTAGATATAAACAAACAATACATATGCAATATATGGAAAGCTTTTAAAACAGTAGAAAGCAACTCAATGTATTGAAAAAATTAATAGAAACCCAGTTTGTATGCAAGATATAATATAAACTCTATTTGAATATAAAAATACAAAATAAACTTCTTGTATATAAGAATAAAAAGTATCTTTGTGTATTAAAGAATACAAAATATCTCTAGGTATTAAAGAATACCAAATATCTCTCTGTATTAAAGAATATAAAATATCTCTGTGGGAGTTTCTCTAACTGACAACCATAACTATTAGCTATGTGATGATACATCATTTTGCCTCACGGTTCCAGGGTCGTCCTATACATTACCGGGGGTATAGAACCTAATTACTAAGTGGATCCACAAGTCTATGATTAAAGAACTAAGAAATCATCTAAAAAGTATGACCCTTTTCTAACCATGTTGGCTACACGGTTTATGGGGACCCTGAATTATTTGAACTCAACTTGTCCCCAAATCGGTGGTCAATACTACTCCCGAAATGTAACTAGCTCATATGTTCAAAAACATAACTCTTTCTGTGGTTTGAGATAATTAGTCAAAAACTAGCTCAAAATCTCTCTTGGAAATCAGTGTTTCATCTCTTGTTTAAATGTGAAAACATTTACTCTTTGGGAATACTTAGTTCCCATATAATCAGTTGAAGAAAATGGACTTCACTTTTACTCTTACTCAACTCAATGCTCAAGTCTTAAAACAAGTTTAAAGCATTTGTAAAAGACTTCTTAAAATAAGGTTCATGCCAAATTATGGACGTGAACGACTCAATTCAAGGATTTAAATAACCATAGATAGAACTTAATACTTAGGACTCAAGAACTTCAATGATACTACTCATTTCAAGAATTCTCAACTCAGAGGGTTCATGCGGAATTATGGACATGAAAAACTCAACTCAAGGACTTCATGGGTAACATCTAATAGTCCCATGATTAGGAATATAATCTCAAAAGGGTTAGGAACTCAATACTCAAGATTTAGAACTTGAAGACACTACTCCTCTCAACGATACTCAACTTATGGAATTCATGTGGAATTTATAGGCATGAACGACTCGACTCGAGGGTCTACATAACAACATGGAACTCGTGTAAACGACTCTTCTCATTCTCATACTTACTTTCTCAAAACTTAGTTCAAAATGATAATTGATCTCAAAGGATTCACAATTGAACTCAAAGACTTTCTTGAACTCTACTCTTAACTCTCTCTTGAATGTGAAATATGATTTCAAGAGTGATGGTTCATTATATGAAGGATCTCGTAATGATTCAATGAGTGTTAGATAGTTAATCATAAGACACGGTTGAAAAACACTGCATGGGGAGCAAGTCTGTGACGCGTAGATGAATTATAATGTTTGGTCGAAATAATTTTGAAATAGTGGAGTCTGCGTTCTCTCTGCGATGTGGAGATAAAAAATTCTCTCTAAAGGAACAGGTCTGCGACACGGACCTGGTACCTGTACGATTTTTTCTTCCTCGTTTTCTAACCCCAATTAACCTAAATTCAATTCTTTCTCTCAATTTCTCTAGATTCAGATACCCAATACATGTACACAAGAATGTAATCAAACATAACTTTAAAATCGACACGATTTCCTCAAGAACTTATCAATCTCATCTAAACTCAAGAACGAAGGCCAATTTCAAGAACATCAGTCCTTCATCTTTCTAAAATGAATTTAACGATGAAATTAACATGATTGGCATGTGGGTGAACAAAAACAACACTATGGAAGCTTACATACCCCTTAGGTATCAAACCCATGGCGAAAATATGTAACAAAACCCAAGAACCTCGATGAACGCCTTGATCCTTTCCTCTTTTCTCCTCTTTTCTCTTCTTTTCTCTTCTTGAACTCTCAACTAAAACCCTAGGTGTATATTCAGATTATAAAACTAAACCTAATCAGATTAGACCCCTAAAACCTTAGTAAAATGTATGAAATCTGATTGGGTAAGGAAAAGACCAAAATACCCCTTACTATTTTCGGGTAACTTTCCTTATTTTGACTGCCCGACTTCAAACGGGCACATCTCCCTCATACGAGCTCGAAATTCAGAAAACTCGGTGGCGTTGGAAATATAATTCAAAGAACTTTCATATTATATCTTGTGGGTCTCCTATCTCATCATGTAATGAAGGTTATGGTGGTTTGAAGTTGACCCAAAACTTAAAAGAACTAAGGAAAGACTTGAAATAATTCTTTTTAATTCTTTTTGGAACTCAAGGTGCTATATCTAGTGACCATAACATTCAGGTAAAATTTAAATTCCTTCGTAAAAACTTACTCACTACGAAGGATTGTTCAAGTCTTAGCTCAAATTTTTCTGGGGGTGTTACAATAACTCCCCCTTGGGATCATTCGTCCTGGAATGACGACTGGACTGGGTATGGAACGGTGTTACCCTTATCATCTCTTCCATACCAACTAGAATTTGCCCGCATTACTATTCAAAACCAACTAAGGGCTCTCATTTAGCTATTTCTCATAGTAAAACCTCATCATCCTCATTTATAACCTTAGATGGAATTATCAAACCATCACTATCACGATAAGAACATCAACCTCCTCTTTCTAACATCACTCCATTACTAAAAGGACCTCTGAGAAGATATTTCCCATACTCTTTGGAACTCATTACTATCTTACTCTCAAACACTTGAATTGATTTATGATCTTGTCATCTCCCCCTTAGGTCTAAAGCTGACACTTAAAAGCTATGGACCTATTGCACATCGGCAACTCAATTATGCTATCTAGACACATATGGAAAATTATAACTTAATTGGAACCTCATCTGGTAATATATCATCTCGACACACCTCTTAATGTTCTTGTTAGTCTTGTGACTTAGCCACACTTCACTGCTCTTATCTAAACGTTAGGGTCTCTCACTTGTACTACTCACATTTATTGCATCTAATCGCCTCAATTCCTCACCTACTCTATGTCAAGTCGTCTAGATCAAATCTCAAGACTAATATCATCACCATCATGGTGCCATCCTTTTGATCAAGACACTCATCTCAAATTCAAGATTAATGTTTATGCGTAAACCCGAATATCAATATGATTGCTCGCTTACTATACTAATTTACAACTACTGGATATAAATTCAGAAACACTCATCCACTAGGACCTTATGAGAAATAGTCAATCCTTACCTCTTAGTATTCATACTTACATTTTACTATCACATTTCCCTTCACAACTTGAGTACTATTCACTCATTCACTATACATCAATGCCTTATTAGTTCTATAACACTTTGAATATTATGGGCTCTCCCTCAGATTCATAAGCGTAGCTTAGATCTATCACCTCATGTATACTCCTGCTCTTCTATTCAACACTTACACTTGGTTAGTACCTACACAATGACACTTCATCACAAAATCCTCATTACTAACTTACTAGGTGCATGAATATAGTAGCATAGCTTGTCAAGACACCATCTCCTTTACTTAGATTACTGAACCTCTACATACTATTCTTTTAACTTAAGGGGCACTCTTTACTACTACTGATCATACTCTCGTCATTCATACTATCTTTTAGAGTGAAAATACTACCAAAGGTCTAAACATACTCTCTCATAAGGATCTCAGCTGAAACAAGACTTAGAGAATACAATACAACTTTCTTTTAGCTCAAACGCACTATAGATATGAACATGAGTGCATTCCTCTGAAACACAGCATTTAACTCACTCATGGGCTTTTCTCAAGCCCCTCTGGAGTCTCATGACTTTCTCAAGATTTTTGCTAAGAACAAGTCATAGATAAAGGACTGACTTTACTTTTCAACCACCTCTAGCATGTTGGGTAGTCTAATGAATCTGAGAAACGCACGAGTATGAATAAATTTCTATGACATAGCTCTATTGCATGATTAAGAGTATGAAAGAACGGAAACTTATCCTAAATGTTAGTAGTCACTTATTTATAAAAGTGGGGCCCTCACAACCACAAATAAAATCCCACTTGAAACGGCTTCATAGACACCCTAGGACACTCGAACTTGGCTCTGATACCAAGTTTGTTACAACCCGAGCCTACACCCTGGACATGGTCGGCACTCAAGAGCCATTATTGGTCCCCACGCGAAGCCTCATCCTGGCTGACTACAAGAGGAAGACTAACTCAAACATACAAAGCTTAAAACTAAATAAAGTTCATTGAACTCAATTACAAATATTTAACTCAAATGAATAACTCTGAATGAAAATAATATACTCCACTCGCCATAAAATAGGCAACTTAAATCTTTAAAACATTTAATAAAATAAATAAACAGACTTATGAAACTCTACTATGAAGCCTCTAACTGACAAAGATGGAAGTCAGGACAAGACCAATGACATCCTAACAACTAATATAACTGAAAGTAAAAGTGGAACCTTCCAGAAGTAAGAAGGCTTACCATAGCTAACTCAAACTGCACGCGACATCAACAAAGCGCCTGTTGATGATCCTGAGTACATGTATCTGCATCATGACATGATGCAGGCCAAATGGCTCACTACATGGAATGTACGAGCATGTAAGGGGAATTCTAAAACATGAACATAAGCTTGAACTGGTGGGATAGAAACATACTTACCTCTTCTAAACTCACTAAACTCAAAGAAACATAGTTCAATTCAACATAGAGAAAGTAGGGCTCAGCTCAATGATAAGATATTCAACTCAGTTAAGTAAGGGTCAACTCAACAATAAGATATTCCACTTGGTGAAATAAGGCTCAACTCAATTATAAGATATTCGACACTGGGTAGTCAACTCTGGATACTTAACTCTAGATACTCAACTCTGGATACTCAACTCTATATAAAGCAACAATAAAGATGCAATATATGGAAAACTTTTAAAACAGTAGAAAGAAACTCAATGTATTGAAAAATTCAATAGAAACCCCGTTTGTATGCAAGGATACAATATAAACTCAGTTTGTATATAAAAATACAAAATAAACTCTATGTATATAAGAATACAAAGTATCGTTGTGTTTTAAATAATACAAATATCTCTGTGTATTAAAGAATACCAAATATCTCTCTGCATTAAAGAATACAAAATATCTCTATGGGAGTTTCTCTAACCGAGAACCATCACTATGAGTTGTGTAATGATACATCGTTTGGCCTCATACTGCCAGGGCCGTCCTATACCTGCCGGGGGTATAGAACCTAACTACTAAGTGGATCCACTGGTCTATGTTAAAAAGTACTAAGGAATCATCTAAAAAGTATGACTCATTTCTACCCATGCTGACTACACGTTTATGGGGACCCAGAATTATCTGAACTAAACTTGTCCACAAATCGGTGCTCACTGCTACTCCCAAAATGTAACTAGCTCATATGTTCAAAAACATAACTCTTTCTATGGTTTGAGATAATTACTCAAAAACTAGCTCAAAAGCTCTCTTGGAAATTGGTGTTTCCTCTCTTGTTTAAATGTGAAAACATATACTCTTTGGGAATACTTAGTTCCCATATAATCTTTTGAACAAAATAGACGTCACTTTTTCTCTTACTCAACTAAATGGTCAAGTCTTAAAACAAGTTTAAAGAATTTGTAAAAGACTTCTTAAACTAGGGTTCATGCCGAATTATGGACGTGAACAACTCAATTCAAGGTTTTCAATAACCATAGATAGAACTTCATACTTGGGACTCAAGAACTTCAATGATACTACTCATTTCAAGAATTCTCAACTCAGAGGGTTCATGCGGAATTATGGACATGAACAACTCAACTCAAGGACTTCATGGGTAACTTCTAATAGTCCCATGATTAGGAATATAATCTCAAAAGGGTTAGGAACTAAATACTCAAGATTTAGAACTTGAAGATACTACTCCTCTCAAAGATACTCAACTTACGGAATTCATGCTGAATTTATGGGCATGAACGACTCAATTCGAGGGTCTACATAACAACATGGAACTCGTGTAAACGACTCTTCTCATTCGTATACCTACTTTCTCAAGACTTAGTTCAAATCTATAGTTGATCTCAAAGGATTCACAATTGAACTCAATGACTTTCTTGAACTGTACTCTTAACTCTTTCTTGAATGTGAATTATGAATTCAAGAGTTATGGTTCATGATACGAAGGATATCGTAATGATTAAATGAGTTTTAGATAGTTAATCATGAGAAACATTTGAAAAACACTGCCTGGGGAGCAAGTCCGCGACGCGGAGATGAATTATAATATTTGGTCAAAATAATTTTTGAAACAATGGAGTCCGTGCTCTCTCCATGATGTGGAAAGAAAAATTTCACTCTGAAAGAACAGGTCTGCGATGCGGACCAGGTACCTATTTCC
This sequence comes from Solanum chiquidenum, assembly GCA_029582725.1. Lineage (NCBI taxonomy): Eukaryota > Viridiplantae > Streptophyta > Magnoliopsida > Solanales > Solanaceae > Solanum > Solanum chiquidenum. Next base: position 11,804 of record JAJOOS010004102.1, on the reverse strand, counting down.
TATTCGACTTTTTCTTCCTCATTTTCTAACCCAAATTCACCTAAACTATGTTCTTTTTCTCAATTTCTCTCTAGATTCAGATACCTAATACATTTACACAAGAATCTAATAAAACACAACTCTAAAATAGACAGGATTTCCTCAAGAACTCATCAATCTCATCTAAACTCAAAACGAAAATCAATTTCAAGAACACAATTCAAGAACATCAATCCTTCATCATTCTAGAACGAATTTAACGTTGAAATTAACATGATTGGCATGTGGGTGAACAAACCCATCACTATGTAAGCTTACATACCTTTTAGGGATCAAACCCATGGGAAAAATCTGCAACAAAACTCAAGAACCTCGACGAACGCCTTGATCCTTTCCTTTTTTCTCCTCTTTTCTCCTCTTTTCTCTTCTTTTCTCTTCTTGAACTCTCACCTAAAACCCTAGGCGTATATTAGGATTATAAAACTGAACCTAATCATATTAGACCTCTAAAACCTTACTAAAATGAATTAAATCTGATTGGGTAAGAAAAAGGCCAAAATACCCCTTACTTTTTTCGAGTAACTTTCCTTATTTGGACAACCCGACTTCAAATGGGAATATCTCCCTCATATGAGCTCAAAATTTCACGAACTCGGTGGCGTTGGAAAGATAATTAAAAGATCTTTCATTTGATATCTTATGGGCTACCTAACTCATCATGTACTGAAGGTTATGGTCGTTTGAAGTTGACCCAAAACATAAAAGAACTAAGGAATGACTTGAATGAATTCTCTTTAATTCTTTTGGGAACTCAAGGTCCTATATCTAGTTACCTTAAGACTTAGGAAAAATTTAAATTCCTTGGTAAAAACTTACTCACTACGAAGGATTGTTCAAGTCTTGGCTTAAAATTTTCTGAGGGTGTTACAATAACGGTTATAGTTAATCGTTGGAGTTGAGGTACTAGAGTTAGTCCCTTAGATTTTAGAGTTGTAACTTGAAGCCGCCCTTTGACGTTAGTGAGAAGTAGCTAAAACTCCTACACGATGTAGGCCATGGTTTTTCTTCCCTTGAGTAAAGAGGTTTTACCCAATAAAATATTGTTAGTTTGTGTTACGAAGTTATGTTAAAGTACTACAAGAACCAGGTTCTTATATCGAATTGGTGATACAGGTTTCTTTATTTTCATATCACCAAGAACATTAATTTAATCAATTTTTTCAAGTTATAATATTATTTTTGTAACATAGACAAAAAAAAATAATGAATAAAAGGAGTAATAAAGTTATCAAGTAAATGAAATGAAGTTCTTTCGATAATAAAAGTTATACGAGTGTGATTTGTTCATTTTCAGAGCAAATTCCTAATGTGTTAACTATAATCTTGTTGAGTTATTTTCTATCGACCGTGAGTCTTAAATTATTACTGAAATTATATCTCAATCAATTATTATAATTTTCTAAAATTATCCTCTCAAACTAACAAAAGTTAGCAACTCAAACTACTCACAAGATCATATTAAAGCTTCATCATCTCTAATACAAGTTTTAAATTAAAGTAATTAATCTATCAATAACTTATAAGTGGGTTTTTTTCAAATAAAATTTAATCCTATAATGTTTCTCAAATAATAGAAGGTATACTCACACTGTTAATTGAGGACCTTCAATTAACAATAATAAACACATAATTGAACAAATATAGAAGAAAAAACAGGTGTCGGGGGAGTGCTTCAGGTAACAAGACCTTCCCAACTTGTCCAAAGTGTGGTAAGAACCATCCGGGCGAGTGTCTTGCAGGCAAGAAAGGGTGCTTTGGGTGTGGTCAGTCTGACCATAGGTTGAAGGATTTCCCTTCTTCAAGGAAGGGGCAAGGAGGTAACAACAATAGGGCTCAATCTACAGCTCTAGCAGGTCGTCCATCTCAACAGGGTGCTTCATCTGATACATGTGGCAGTCAATGCCAGAACGGGTTGTATGCTCTCCAGGCCCGCCAGGACCAGGAAGATTCTCTTGATATGGTCACTGGTACGTTACGAGTCTTTCAGTTAGATGTTTATGCATTGTAAGATCCAGGGGCTACACTGTCTTTTGTAACTCCCTATATAGTAGTAAACTTTGGTATCAGTACAGAAACCCTCTCGGAACCCTTCTCAGTCTCTACTCCAGTTGGTGACCCAGTTATACCTAGACGGGTATACATAAATTTCCCTATCAAAGTCTCTCAGAAAGTCACCTCAACAGATCTTGTAGAGTTAGAAATGGTAGATTTTAATATCATTCTAGGCATGGATTGGTTACATTTCTGTTATGCCTCAATCGATTGTAGAACTAGGATTTTTTGGTTTCAGTTTCCAAACGAGACAGTCTTAGAGTGGAAGGGTAGTAGCTCAATGCCTATAGATCGATTCATCTCTTACCTTAAGACCAGAAAAATGATTTTCAAAGGGTATGTCTATCATCTTGTTCTGGTTAAGGATTCAAACTCCAAAACCAAAATGCTTGAGCCAGTCCCTGTGGTAAATGAGTTTCCAGAAGTATTTCCAGAAGATCTTCCTTGAGTTCCTCCCGAAAAGGAAATATACTTCGGAATTGATCTCCTTCCAGATACCTAGCCCATTTCGATTCCTCCTTACAGAATGGCTCCAGCCGAGCTTAAGGAATTGAAAGAGTAGTTGAAAGACCTTCTAGATAAGGGCTTCATCAAACCTACCTAGTATTAATAAGGTGTTCAAACAGTATTTGGACTTGTTCGTCATCATCTTTATTGATGATTTCCTTATTTATTATCGGAATGAGGAGGAGCATGTGACTCATTTGAGAGTTGTTCTGGAAACTCTCAAGGATCGCCAGTTATTCGCTAAGTTTAGTAAATGTGAGTTCTGGCTACAGTCCGTCGCTTTCCTTGGTCATGTGGTGTCCAGTGAAGGGATCTGTGTGGATTCACAAAAAATTAAGGATAGTAGAGCACTGACCCAGACGCACCTCTCCAACAAATATCATAAGTTTCTTGGGTTTGGCCGAGTATTATAGGAGATTTGTTGAAGGATTTTCATCCATAGTTTCCCCATTGACCAAGTTGACTCAGAAGAATGTCAAATTTCAGTGGTCCGATGAGTGTGTGAAAACCTTCTCAGAACTGAAGACTAGGTTGACTACAACTCTTATCTTGGCTCTACCAGTTGGTTCAGACGGTTATGTGATTTACTCTGATGCATCTAGGGTTGGCCTAGGTTGTGTGTTGATGCAGCATGGTAAGGTCATAACTTATGCTTCGAGACAGCTTAAGGACCATGAGAAGAATTACCCGACTCATGACTTTGAGCTTGCAGCTGTAGTATTTTCCCTAAAGATTTGGAGACACTACATGTATGGTATTCATGTTGATGTATTCACAAATCATAAGAGACTCCAGTATATGTTCACCTAGAAAGAGTTGAATCTTCGTCAAAGGAGATGGCTTAAATTCCTCACGGACTATGATATGAATGTGTTTTACCATCCTGGTAAGTCCAATGTAGTGGTTGATGCTCTCATCAGGCTGTCTATGGGCAGTGAAGCAAATGTTGAGGAAGAAAGGAAAGAACTACCCAAAGATGGTCACCGGCTTGCTCTCTTAGGAGTTTGTCTTACGAACACATCGGATAGTGGGGTGATAGTTCAGAATGGATCAGAATCATTATTGGTGCGGAGGTTAAAGAAAAACAAGATAGTGACCTTATATTACTTCAGTTAAAGGGTGCAGTTCATCAGCAGAAAGTTCAGGTTTTCTCCCAAGGGGGAGATGGTGTACTTTTTTACCAAGGTCACTTATGTGTTCCTAATGTGGGTGAGTTGAGGCAGTAGATCCTCACAAAATCTCATAACTCCAGATATTCCATTCATCGAGGTTCCACTAAGATGTACCGTGATCTACAGGAAGTCTTTTGGTGGAACGACATGAAGAGGGACATAGGAGACTTTGTGTCTAAGTGTCCAAATTGTCAACAGGTTAAGGTAGAACATCAGAAACCAGGAGGTATGACTCAAGAGATTAATATTCCTACATAGAATTGGAAGTGATAAACATGGACTTCATTCCGGGTTTACCTCTTACTCGCAGACATCATTAATCTATTTGGGTGATAGTGGACAGAGTTACTAAGTCCGCTCACTTCTTGGATGTCAAGACTACAGATTCAACGGAGGACTACACCAAACTCTACATCCATGAGATAGACAGGTTGCATAGGGTTCCTTATGTATCACCTTAGATAGAGGTCCTCATTTTACCTCTCATTTTTGGAAATTGTTTCAGAAAGATCTAGGTACTCAGGTAAATCTCAGTACGACATTTCATCCACAGATGGATGGTCAGGAAAAATGTACCATTCATACTTTAGAGGACATGTTGAGAGGTTACGAGATCTATTTCAAGGGAAGTTGGGATGATCACCTACCTCTCATAGAGTTCGCTTATAAAAATAGCTTCAATTCTAGTATTCAGATGGCCCATATGACGCACTATATGGGCGTAGATGAAGGTCCCCGATTTGTTGGTTTGAAGTAGGTGAAGCAACATTAATTGGGCCAGATTCGGTTCATGAGGCTATGGAAACAATTCAGCTTATTAGAGATAAACTAAAGACAGCCCAAAGTAGTCAGAAGTCCTATGCAGATGTGAGGAGAAGGGACTTAGAGTTTGAAATCGATGATTGGGTTTTCCCGAAGTTGTCACCTATGAAGGGGTGATTAGATTTGGCAAGAAAGGGAAGCTCAGTCCTAAATATGTAGGTCCTTACAGAATCATGAAAAGGGTTGGTAATGTGGCTTATGAGTTAGAGTTGCCAGCAGAACTAGAAGCGGTTCATCCAGTCTTTCACATTTCCTTGTTGAAGAAGTGTGTGGGTGATCCGGCATCAATAGTACCATTAGATAGTCTGGTTGTGAAGGATAGTCTCACTTATGAAGAGATGATAGTAGGGATTGTTGACCGCCAGGTTCGTAGGTTGAGAAATAAAGAAGTCGCTTCAGTGAAGGTTTTTTGGAGGAGTCAGTCTTTAGAGGGAGCTACCTGGGAAGTAGAAGCAGCCATGAGGGCCAAGTATCCTCATCGCTTTCCTTCCGATTCCGTTTCAGCTTGAGGTAATAGTTCCTCTCCAGTCTCTTAGTTTACTCTTGCATAAATTCATTCTTAGTATTATGTTTATTCAGCTATTCTTGCATTTCAACAATATTTGCATGTTTTTGGAACTCAGTTAAGTTGGATATCAGTTTCTAGTACTTAGTGGTAGGGATTGCAGCTCCTTCCCTCCATACTCAACTTGTTTAGACTTCATTCAAGGATGAATGTTCCCAAGGGGGAGATAATGTAACACCTCGGACCTCAAAATGAAGAAAATCCTAGTTTTTAGAAAAATTGGGGTCAGTACCGATGGAACCAACCATGGACCGTAGGTGGGGTTGCGTCGTTAAGGCCCAAATGTTGATGGTCTATGATCCCACCATGGTTGACCAGTATAGTCCATGGATGGACCTGCAGACTGTAGGTCTGACCAGAGGGGAGAGTCAACAGTCAATTGGAGGGAATTGGATGTTGGGTCAACTTCAAACGGTCATATCTTTTAGTACAAAATGAATTAGGTGGCCCATGACCTATCAAATTAAATATAATTGAATCATCTGTCCAACGCCACCCAATTTGCTAAAGTCTTAGGTCCGAGTAAAAATTTATGCTCATTTTACTGAAGCCCTGTCAGAAAGACCAGGAACCACGACCAGAGACGATGGTTGGTAGTCCAACGACGGTCTGTAGGTCCGTCCGTGGATGGCCTTTGTCAACTTTTAGGTTAGGGTCAGTTAGGTATTTTCCTATGCGTTGGGGGACTTAAACTATGTCTTTTAATGCCTAAACAATGTTGTTTTACTCACTCTAAGCCTAATAACTGAGTCAGACTTACACAGAACCCTTATTCTCCAAAAATCATCCAAACTTGGAGTAAAAAGAAGAGGAAAAAGTTGACCAAAACTCCCAAGAACAAGCAGTAGTGTTCTTCAAGTTTCAGACCCGAAATCAAAGGATTTCTACGTGAATTTCGTCACCAGTATGTGGATTTCACTAGTGGGTTCCTTTCATTCACTAGGTCCCTAGAATTCAGTCAGTTCCTTGATTCTACATAGCTTGTTTGGACCTAGGGTTTGTAAAATATTGGGAATTTATTGTGATTTCAGCTGCTATATAATCCATAGTCTAAATATCATGTTTTCTTGGAAACATTGTTTAAATTCTTGTATAAAACTCAAAACCCTAGTTTGTGTAGATTCTCTTAGTTGATGAATTACACTGGCTAGGTCAGTAAAACAGATAATCATGCGTCATATTTCAAATGTCACGTCATCAGTATATAAATTTTGCATTCTTAGTTAGCATGTCAATAATTTGAGCTATTCGGTATTTCAGTTACATTTCAGTCATGTAGATATTCATTTGGGAGTAGACTTAGATTCGAGTTGGACTAGGGTTTAGCGTACCCTTATAGTTCCAGAACTACGTGCCCCCATAAGAGTATAATTCCACTCTATTGGGCATCAAATTTAGTGATCTCGCCAGTCATGCCTTTATAGGCAAGGTATATTGGGTCCTCTCGATGTGGCGTATACATCGGACTCCACGTTTAGCTCACGTGGTTTTATGTCAGTTAATAGTAGCTCCCTCAATCAGACTCCTAGTGTAGTTTACGAGGTTTTTAGTAAATATTTCAGTATTTAGCTCAGTATGTTGTTTTCATGATTAGTACTTGGTCATTGCATTCAATTTAGCTTTACAGTTATGTTCAGTATTTTCATTCTTGCTCAGTTATGCTTTGTTCAGCTTATATATTTTTTTCAGCTTAGTATCTATATCATGCATGCTCAGTACATTCCAAGTTCTAACATATACTCTGTGTTACATCCTCTCATGATGTAAGTTCAGGTACTCCGCATCCAGATAGCCCTTAGATCTATTCTCGGGCCGCATTTCAGCAGCTTCAGTGGTGAGTCATCATACTTCGAGAACAATTGACATGTTTTTCATTTTTTAGTCTTTTTATTCAGTTTTTCATTTTTGTTAGAGTTAGCTGGGGGACATGTCCCAACAACTCAACTCAGTTAGACGTTTTTCAGACATAGTAGTAGTATCAACTTGACTTGTTAAGTTTGATATTTTAGTATTATTAAACTCTTAGTATGTTTTATACATTCAGACTAATTGGGTATTCCCCATTTTCCAGTTATCTATTGTTTAGCTTCCGCATAGTATTCTTCTTATTTAGTATTTTGAGTATGCTTATGATATGTCAGACTCAGGGTTAGCTTGGGGTCATTCGTGATTCTAGGTCTTGTGTTACATCAAGGGGGTAGCCTCGGGGCGTGACAGTTATTAATTACAAAAAAATGGTTAACATTTCATAATCAATGTTCGTTTCAATATTTTCTCAACACCTTAATAAAAACTTAGGTAATATATTTAGCTAGGCTACGATATATATCAAGTTCTTGTGCATCTTCTAAACTTGCATCTTGACTTGTATAACTTCAATCTTCAAAATTTGTAAGTACAATTTTTTTATAAATAGGTTAAAAAACTATTGGTATAATACAAACAACAACATGTATACCTAATTGGACATAATACAAAGAGCATCCAACATCCAATTCGGAACACAATTTTCTTTTAAGGGATACAAAAAATGCAAGAATCATGTAGCGGTACTGCTTAAAACATCCTCTACCAATTAGTAACCAACTAAACATCTAAATCACAACTCCCATGCTGCAGACTATGGCCTATTAACATGAAAACATGCATGATTCTAGACTAAAATACAACAAACTAGTAATTGTCAATTTTTAGTCATTATAAGAAGCAACAATCTGCAACAAACTTGTAGCAGGCAACCTATTAAAAGATAACAAATCTTATGCGGGCCTTATTACGATTAAGTTCATTTACGATACTAACAATTGCAACATATACCAACAGAAAACTAAACTAAGAGATTTAATTTCAACCATTGAAAGATTTAGTTCCAAATTCCGGAGAAAAGTATATTAAACAAAACATCAATCAAAATTTTACACCACAACACAGACTTCATATAGGGCATCCAACTTCTCTTACATAGTTTTCATCCAACTTTATTTAATGCATCAGGTTCTCACCTGATAAAAATGTTCTAGCACAAATATTCATCAAAGAGGTTTAGAATTCTAAACATTCATCTTTAAGGATGTGGAAAAATTATTTATTAAAGGAAAAAGGATATCGATAGATTAAAAGATAGACCGAGTGTACCACCTCTGATACAAAAAGATAGGAAGTTGTAGCTTTTCCAAGAATTTGGTTCCAGCATCAAAGGAGCCACCCACTGCCTGTGGACTAGCACATGGTCCATAGGTAGTTTGATGGGTGGCCATTTAAATTTTTCCAAAAATGTCAAAGTTCCAGTACTTTTATACGGTTCACCAAGACGGTCTGTTTTCCAATGCACAAGCCGTAGTTAGGTATCGTAGGTGAGTCCCAGACTTAGTGAGATTTTAAGATAAAAAGTTAGAACCCATGGTGGGAAGTACGGCCCGTAGGTGGACCCACAGACCGTACATGGGTTTCATTAAAGGGGGTCCGAAATGGGAAGTCTATGATCCCATCCACGACTGACCAGGACAGTCCGTGGTCTGACCAAAGGACCGTAGGTCCACCCGTTAGTGAGGTCCGATGGTTATTTTAAAAATGGGATTTCGGGTCTTTTCCTAATAGTTGTAATTCAATGCTATATCGATTTACCTTTTTCACAAAGCCCTATATAAGGACTTTTACCCCCCCCCCCCAAATCACCCATTTCAATTTGTTCTCTCAGTTTCTCAAAAGAAGAATAAGTTCATCCTCCCCAAATATTTCTCTCTCTAAAATAAGAAGAAAGAGTAAACTTAGGGTTTTAAGATCAAGTCTCCAATTCATCATTGCTTGTGGCTTTGAACTCCAAGGTATTATAGTCTTCATTTATGGATCTCTTTCCTCCATAGAGTTCCAAAATTCCCCAATTTTGAAGTTAGAAATCTCCAATTGAAGTTAGGGTTTTCTTCTGTATCATGGTTTCCTTTCAATGTTGATTCAATTGATTGTTTTATGAATCATTATGCATGAATTGATATAATTCAACATTTTAAAGATGAATCCCCATGAACCCATGCATAACCCATGTTTTCTAAGCTAAGATGATATAATGTGGGTTTTAGCTACGAAAGAAGAGTTTATGACGATACGCATGTTATTTATCAAAGTGATGAAAAGTTATTTAAGTTGCTTTGAGAGTAAAGCATATATGTTGTTGTGAAAGAATTTCTCACATACTACCCAATACATGCATGTGAAAGGGTTTTATCACATAAGGATTCTTAAGAGTTGAAAGGTTTTCTCAACTAACTTAGAATCAAGTTTTAGGAGCTATTCTAAAGAAACTTAGTTTGGATAGGCTATTTGATGTGCCTTCAATGAAAGATAAGTCAAGTAAAGAATTATGACTATTCTCTGGGATTTATGCTTAGGACCGAGAGGATAGATGGAAGCTCTCCCGTAGTTAGAGGTCGGGTTTATAGTAGCAATCTCCTTATCCCATACCTATGTGCGACCATAGGAAGATTGTCTTAGATAGACAATGATTGTATTAGATAAACATTAGTTAGTGGATCCACGTAAGCTAGAAGTTAAGGTTTTTGCCTTGGCAAGTAAGGACACCCCTTTTCGATTTGAGGCAGACACCGGATTCCATGTTATAGCTCACATGGTCTCTAAGTCGGTTAAGGCTAATTCCCACACTAATGATGAACTACAGTTACTTCAAGAAGTATCTCACAAGTGTTCAAAGATAATTTTTACTTGCATTGACCATGGTTATTATGATGTTTTCTAACCTTTTCCTTATGGTTTTAACTTGGTATTTGCATGACATGAAAGGTCCTAATTAGCATGATTTTATAACTCTATACATTGTTATCATACTTGGTACATGTTTTTACTAATGCATACTCTTGCCTACATTCTTTCATTATTGTAGGGTCCGACGCTCCTAATTCACATTTCTGTGGCTAGGGATCACTTAGTAGAGTTGAAGATTGGTGAGTCCTCATGTTCTGAGGATCGAGATTTATTGCTTATTGTCTTTACTTCTTTTCAGTATTGTATGTGATGTACGGGTTACGTCCCGATCACTCTTGATGAACTAGATGGCATTAAGACTATGTTAGACTTCCGCTACATTTTATCAATTCTTATGTTTTGAAATTTATCTTTAAACTCTCTTGATTTTCTATTATCTTGTATGATGTATGCTAAGTGTCTTGTGTAGGGCCTCTCTAGGTCCTATACACCATGTTACGCCTAGGATATACTTTGGGTCGTGACAAACTTTGTATTCAGAGCACAAGGTTTAGAAAGGTCCTAGGAAAGTCTCATAAGCCACATCGAATAGAGTCTTGTTCATGAGTGTGAAGCGCGCCACATTTATGATAAGAAACTATAAGATGATTAAGAAACTCCACTTCTTTCATTACTCTAAAGTTGTGTGATAGAGTGTAACTCTATATGTCCTTTATCTTAATCTGTATCTGATGCTTTTTAGGAAATGGCCCCTCGAAGAGTATATGTTAGGAGGAATGCGAATGAGAATGTGGAATAATAGGCTCCTCCTTAAGCTCCACATGTTCCAATCGATCCTTTGGCCAAGCAAGCTACTAATGCAGAGTTTAGGGTTGTTATTCAAGTGTTGGCTCAAGCCATGACGGCTCAAGCCAATAGGGAGTTTGTGGTCCCTATGAACCCAAATATGGGTACATCGGCATCTTTTCAAATCATGCCTCCACGAAGAGCTATTCGAGGTCGTCCTGCTAGGAAAAATGTTGATCCCCAAGATTTAGGGGTTCCTAATGCACCAGAAGTGCAACCCCCTCAAGGAGAAGTCACAAATGTTGAGTTCTAGGATACTACGGATGTTGAGTCAAGTTGTGGCCAATCAAGCTGGTCAATAAAGAATGGTCCGTCAGGATGTGGCTGATACATCCAGGTTCTGTGAGTTTTTGAGAATGAATATTCCAAAATTCACAAGGTTAAAAGTCAGAGAGGATCCGGAGAACTTTACGAAGGAGCTGCAAAAAGTGTTTGAAGTTATGCGGCTTGTTGATACTAGCCGTGTAGAGTTAGATGCATACCAACTCAAGGGTGTTGCTACGATCTGGTACGACCAATGGAAAAAGATCAGGGCTGAAGGGGTACTAATTATGAGTTGGATTGTGTTTGAAAGTGCCTTCATGTGGCGTTTCTTTCCCTGCGAGCTGAGAGAGGGAAGGTTAAGAGAATTTCTCACTCTTAAACAGGAGTCTGTGAGTGTGTATGAGTATAGCCTCAAGTTCACTCAACTGTCTCGTTATGCTTCGGAGATGATTGCTGATATGAAGAGCAGGATGAGTCTATTTATGTTTGGACTATCCCGCTTGTCAAGAAAAAATGGTAAAGCTGCTATGTTGATAGGGGACATGGACATGGCGAGGCTTATGATCCATGCGCAACAAGTTGAGGATGACAAGTTGACAGATAGGGAAGAGTTCTGCAGCAAGAGCGCTAAGACAACAGGTAATGAGTCCAGACAACAAAAGGCCAGAAATGTGAACCGGTCATCTTTTTAGCAAAGGCCAACTAGGCCTGACCCATCATCAACAAGTGCACCTGCACGACAAGAGACAAAGTGACCCTTTAGGCATAGAATTCCCCCTTTCCACTCTATGATTTCATTTGGAAACTGAAACTTGACTACA
>JAJOOS010004101.1:0-45336 GCA_029582725.1 Solanum chiquidenum | reverse complement strand
TGAATTACGTTTGATAGTTGTGAATTCTTCTAAGAGTAATAATTTTGAATTACATTCGATATGATAGAAATTAAAGGGGAAAAAAGTCGTTTAATTTTGAAATGATGTGAGGCTCTTGTGTACTTTTTTTTTGTTTCCCACCCGGTGTTCGGTAACTACATTGGAGTTCGATTAAATCTGGATTTGCGCCGAAAAGTCCCATATTGGGGTAAAGAGGCTCTTGTGTACTTGATATACCTTTATCAGACATAGAAATCTCAGGTATATCTCAACTCATTTGGACCATATGTTGTGCTATTTGTCACTGCCTAGGAGAAAACATAACATTCTTACTACTATTATTTCTAGGAAAATCACAATTGATAGTTTGTAACCTTGTAAGTTGTTCTTTATAATTTCATAAGGCATAGAATATATATATATATATATATATACATAGATCTGGCCTAAGTGTTGTCACATTGCCTTCCACTGTAGGTGTCTTTGTAATCTATAGCAAAGATGATTGCGCCAAGTTCAAGAAGTACTTACCATGGTAAACAAGAGGAATCTGTAGAATTATCACTAAAGTGCTGAAGGAATACACCCGACAATAACATTCTACCGATTGCTTCAATTGACATGACACCACATATCGGTCCACATTTATCCAAGATTCCAAATAGAAATACTTTATTATCAAGACGGATATACATTTAATTTTTAACTTTTCAGTTTTTACGTTGACATCCCATTTCTAGAATCGTCTGTATTCTTCTCCAGCATTCCAAGCAGACTGAGCATCTCTACAACTGTTGGTCTGGCTCATCATGTTGTTATCATCAAATCAAGTAAAGTTCGAATATGACAGATGAAATAAGCTGATGTCCTAACTGCATGTCTTCATTTTCCTCGTTCTTCCTCTCAGCTGAAAAACCATATCATGCGTATAGAATTCTTTGGGGTTGCATTCAGATTTGTAGGAGCACCTTAGACATGATGTAAGATTTGGAAATAGACATTATTTTAATGGTACATGTCAAATAATTCAATCTGACTACACATCTTAATATTGTTATGTATCATTTCAGTAGGTCAATTATTTTCTTTCCTTCAAGAACCTAATAACCGTGAGACTGATTCTTATTAACGACCCTTCCTTCCCCATTTATTCCTGGAGCTTTTTGCATATTGCACTTGCATTTTAAAAAAAACATATTTTTCTAATAATTTTATATTTTATTAGGTTGCTACTACTCAAGTTGGGTTCTACGGGATGAGAGCTTAATTTCCAACGAGTTCTTAAAGGCACCATTTAATTTTACATTATTGTATTAACATTTCTGATATTTGGAATGTCAAATTTTTTTGTATCCTATGAGCTTGGAAGAAACTCATTTGTACTCAATTAAGTACATGATATATTGTACTATTAGACAGCCTTTGGTCGCAATGCTTGGTTTAACAGATATTGGTAAATCTTAATTTTAGATATTGTTTCCAATGTTTCACGGGTTTCTTTATGCCGTAGAACTATTTACTTTTTATTGACATAGTACGCTTACAAAAAACTGAATTCACCATTAGATCTCCCACATGTAATGATACGGTGTTGGGCCCGTGCTTAGCACGGGCCTCAACCTATCTAGTAAATATAATAATTAACAACTTAAAATATTTTTAAGAACACATAAAAGATTGGTTGATTCTTAAAATTCTATTGGTGCAACATAAATTGGAACAGATGAAATAACATATTATTTGATAATTTCACAAAAGGTACTATTAGTCACAATAATTAACAATCGAAAATATTTAAATATTATTATATAGGAAATTTGGTTGACTCTCATTTAATTGAGCTCTTGTATGTAGTATTTTTATAAGTATTGAAAATATGTTGTAAAGATTAATGAAGACCACTAAAAGTAATATCTTCAACATTGTCAAGCAACAAACGTCACAGCCACAACTCTATCAAGAGTGTCTCTCATCAAATTTATATCATCAAAATCATCTCATAATAATTCAGTCTAAAGTAGCTATTCCGCACTATTTATAGTCTAAGCTAACTATTACATAAATATCCCCAAGGAAATAAGGATTTTCTTAGTCAAGAAGTTTGCATTTCATGAATAAATAATTTGCATTCATATCCCATCTTCTTCTTTCTTCCTGTACCTTCACTTTAACATGTTCTCGAGCTCAAAACCTTCATTCCATATTCCTTTCAATTCTTCAAAATATTAACTTGATGCAAATTTTTTGGACTTCTTATCTTGGTTTGGTGTGCATGCATCAATTATAATCATCTTAAAAAATATTTGTTGATATAGTGTACAAACATGCTATTGTTTACTCTTGTGCCTTCATATTATTATGCAAGTTGGTGATTTGAATTTAAACTCTTGAAGTGTCCCAAAAGCAGTAGAGTATCTATTGAAAGAAGTTATTTTAAATGATTCCAAAGTTATCTTTGTGCAATTGATGTATTTATATATCTTTCTGTAATATGAGCATGATATAATTTTACTCATACATGGAAGTATTGAAATAGGATCAATTTCATATTCCGAATGAAATCCCTCATATTTATTTTTAATCAATTCCACTAGGCAATGTGTGCCTAGGGCTAGTTTTATTAATAAAGAGAAAAAGGATCTCAAAGAGAAAAGTGCAAGTAAAGGGGGCTAGACCATACCTTACTAATCTTAATGAGGTAACAGACCTCTACTAATTAACAAGCATGAAAAAAATAAGAGCTAGATAAATATTGTCAATTTTTTTTTAATATATAGAACATTCATCTGATTGACTTAAGGGTTTGATTCAAACATGTTATATATTTTCATGAAGAGTTATCATCATACTATGTTATTTTACTTACAAAGATATTATCAATTTATGAAGCAACCAAGATCTATACTTGACATTATCCCAACAATATTATAGGAGTAACAATTATGCAACACTATAAAAAAATGTCAATGCAAATGATCAATCAGTTCGTCGAATGATAATTAGACAAATCTGATCATATAGACACAACCACTTCAACCTATGATAAGTTGATATAGAAGATTTGAGTACATCATCTTTAAGAGTTATGTGATACTTTAATTAGGGAGAGTAAAATATGTATTGTACTATGTATTCCTTAATCAAGATTTTATTCCATTAGATTTTTCTAATAAAATTTTATTGACATCGCTAGTAATGCGTATTACAAAAAATGCGTACTCTTTTTTCATTCTTCAATTTTTTTCTAATAAAATTTTAATTAGACACATTATCTATTAAAAGCATCTAAGGGGAAGTTTTGTAAATATATTGTATAGTAGATGTTCATACACAATTTCTAAATGAGCTTGCAAGCAGATAGACCACAAGTAGCTTAATTTTGAAAAAGCTTGCAATCAAACAAACAATTACTGGCAATCTACTTCTGAAAAGTCTTTCAACTGCTTTTTGAATAGTCTTAAATCAACTTCTTTTCTTCTATAAATAAAAAACAAACTCTGTTAGATTACAACATCTTAAAAAAATTATTTCTCTTCCCTGATTTCTTTTGCTATATTTTTTTTTATTGTCTTAATATTTTATTATAATTAACAAATTTCACTTTAATGCTTTAGCTTTTAGATTTTAAAAATATAACTCTTCTTGAATAAGATAAAAAGGACCTATTGAGTTCAAAGTCAATCGTCAAATCGAGAGAAAAATTGAATTTCAAAAGGTGAAAAAATAATCATCGACTAATATGCACTATACACTTGTATTATTATAAAAAAAAATGGAACAACATCATAATAAAATGTATAATTAGATTAAAATATAATATCTCATTCATTCTTAATATTCTATGAATTATGTTCATACCACTCATAAACTACTATATATTTTAATGTCTTATTTTTCAAAATGATCATCCACTAATATGCACTATACACTTGTTTTATTAAAAAAAATGAAACAACGTCATAATAGAATGTATAATTGGATTAAAATATGATATATCATTCATTCTTAATAATCTATGAAAAATGTTCATACCACTACAAACTATTACTCCCTTCGTCCCATTTTATGTGATGTACTTTGACCCGGCACGGAGTTTAAGAAAGAAAGGAAAACTTTTAAAACTTGTGGTTCAAAATGAATGATAGAAATTTGTGTGGCTATAAATCATTTCATTAAGGGTAAAGTAGACATTTTATAGTGAAATTGTTACTTAATATAGAAATGTGTCATTCTTTTTGGGACTGACTAAAAAGGAAAGTAAGTCATATAAATTGGGACAGAGGGAGTATATATTTTAATGTTTTACTTTTCAAAATAATTGTTGATGATACTAGACATTGAAGCCCGTGTCAGCGGTATATATTACTCACTTCGTCTTTATTTATGTGACACAATGAAATTTTGAGTGATTTATTTAATGATTTGTAAATATTTTAACTTAGTAATTATTATGATTTATAGTATTTTTTTTACATAATTTTCATATAATTTATGTTACACCTTCGATCCCAATTTATATGGTACTGATAGATTTTGGGTGTCAACCAATTTTTTTTTACGTCTTTTCAATATTTTAATTTGACAATTATTGTAATTTATAATAATTTTTACGTCATTTCCAAATAAGATATGTTACTCCATATGTCTCATTAGGTGACATTAATAGAATTTCGAGAGTCAATCGATTTTTTAATGTCTTTTAAATTTTTAAGTTGTTAATTCTTTTGATTTATAGAACTTTTAAGTTATTTCAAATAATATTTGTTCCTTCCTCTATCCCAATTTACGTGGCATCGATAGAATTTCAAAAGTAAATCAACTTTTTTTATTGTCTTTTAAATATTTTAAGTTGCTAATTATTATTATTTATAGTACTTTTTACACAATTTAAAATATATACCACATTTAAAAAGAAAAGTAAGATAAATAAATTAAAAAAAAAAAAATACAAAACTTCTAGCCATTTTTAAATGACCAAATTGCCCATGTCTAGAAAACAAGCATGTTGACGACCACCTCCTTCCTAGACTCTTATTACTCTTATATATTAATAGTAATAATAACAATATATGAAAATAACTATACCAAGAAAAACATAGGAATGTCGAGAGAATTATTTATAAAAAAAAAGTCTACTGAATTTTTTATAATTATAATTATGAGAATAACACATATTTATTACTATATATATAAGAGGCACACAACTCTGGGATGATGTGTCTGCTTGAGTTGTGTGCTTCTAACACTCTGTTTGGATCATTGTTACCCATTGTATTGTATTGTATCGTTACCATATCTACAATATTTGTTTTGATTGCTACTTAAAATGTATTGTATTGTATTGTTAAATTTCGTTGTTACGTAACAATGAAAACCTCCATTTTATGGAACAACCGATTTGGTGTGTTCCCATTGTTACTTAATTTCTTTTTCAATTACAACATGACATAATATTTCATAATACCTTTTTACCCTTTACCATATATTATTTAATTCTAATCAAACCTCCTACCCTAGAATAATTAAGAATATTTTAGTAAATTTATAAATTACAATACAGTATGATACAGTCAAACCAAACAATAAAAATGTTATTAAACAACAACAAACAATACAGTCTAACCAAACATTATATCTACCATACAATACAGTACAATAGAGTACAATACATTATGAAATAATAGATAACAATGATCCAAACAGAGTGTAAGCCAAAAGTGGGACTCCCACTTTAAAAGATCAAGTATTCTTGCTAGTTTAATTTATTTGTCCTATTTTCTCTTTTAATTTGTTATATGTTTAAAATATATGTAAAAACTACTATAATATTAATAATGCACAACTTAAAATATTATATTGTATATTTAAAAATTACATAAAAATACTATAAATTACAATAATTAACAACTTAAAATGTTTTAACATCTAATAAGATTCTACAAGCACACAACTTTTAAAAGTACATTATCTATATTTAAAAATTACAATAAAAAAAAATTTAAAATATTCTAGTATATATTTGAAAATTACGTAAAAAGTACTATAAATTTAATAACTTTAAAATATTTTTAAGAATATATAAAAAAATTGGTTGATTCTTGAAATTCTGTTGGTGCAACATAAATTGAAACAAATGAAATAACATATATTATTTGAAAATTACGTAACAGATACTATTAATCACAATAATTAATAATTTAAAATATATTTTTCAAAACAACATATAAGAAAATTAATCAACTCTCCAAGCTAGCGTTTGACCTCAAGTTCTCAAATATTCTTGGCAAATCATATTTGAGTGAAGTTTTTGGTAAAGTTTCACCATGTATTCGGCCTCAATTTTTTTTAAAAATATTTAACTATTTCAAAAAATATGATCTATACCAATAAGTTCTAAAAATTATTAAAAATACCCATAAACCTATATTATCATTTTATAATGAATACGTTCCTTTAAAAAGTAACCTTATAATATAATTGTTAACAATCAACAATAACAAAATAACAATATAGGCAAGACAATACATTAATCGCATACTCAAACTTGTTACTGATTCAGTTATAATTATAACTCATTAAACAAAAATTGTTCCTTTTTTCTCAATTTTATCACTCAAATTAGAACTCAATTTTTTTCGGAGGCGGTAATAACAAATATTAGTTGGAATTAATAAATAATTGATAATTTTTTTATAAAATATAAAAGTTTGAGGTAATTTTTGAATTTTTAAAATTCTCAAATATTAGAACTGGACCGAAATACTAATTATTTTTTCTCAAGTTATATAACCAAACAACATTTCTCAAATTTTCCCACAAGTTTTTTCCAAGTATTATTAAAGCCAAACAGATCCCAAATTTCATTTATGTAACATAAATATAAACTTGGAAGAAAAGGAGTACCCTCAAAAATATGTTGGTAAAGATTAATGAAGAGTTGAAGAGCACTAAGAAAAAATGTGGGGAGAATGGAAAATGAGAAGATAATCTAAAAAAATGAAACACCAAATAATGTGTGATTTGTTTATCACAAGTTTGATGCCCTGTCGAAATTAATGTCACGGTTCTCCCGCTTCTCTCTCTTTCATTAATTGAAGCTGATTGAGAAAATGATGATTTCCTTTTTTCCTAGGTAGATGTGCGTTTCTATCCATACACGTATTCATTCATAACAGTAACTTTTATTTTATGTGTGTGTCTCTCTCTCTATATATATATACATAGAGAGAGAAAAAAGAAGAGAAGAAAAACCCTTCATCCATTGATCTGATGGAGAACCAAGTTGACATAGAGAATGATGGAGGGATGATTGAAGAAGAGAAATTTGATTTGGAGAGAAATTTTTCAACAATTTCAGATAGTGGTAGTATAAGAGAGCCTTTGCTCAAATCGAAGAGCAGAGTCAACAATACCTCCCAAATCGCTATTGTTGGAGCCAATGTTTATCCCATTGAAAGCCTCGACTATGAGTATGTTTTTTGCTCTTTCTTAGATTACCCGATTCTATGTAGTCAACGTTGAAAATGAATACAAGTCGATCTGTATTGCAATAGTTGCTATTCGGTCATTTTGCAGTCAAGACTCGAGCAGTACCAACTTTTAGTAGTACTATGTGTTTTATATTGATAAAATTATATTGTAACCATTGAACTTTTTACTTTTTGCAGTATTGTGGAAAATGACCTTTTCAAGCAAGACTGGAGATCTAGGAAAAAGGTTGAGATATTTCAATATATATTTCTCAAATGGACTCTTGTGCTCCTTATTGGATTGAGTACTGGACTTGTTGGTTTCTTTAATAACATAGGAGTGGAAAATATTGCTGGTTTCAAGCTTCTTCTCACTAGCAACTTAATGCTTGACGGAAAGTAAGTACAACTTCAACTTCAATCAACATACTGTACGCACTTTGTTCAATTTATTAAGTTATTTTAATTCCAGAGCAGGTATTTCCAGGCATTTGCTGCTTTTGCCGGTTGCAATGTGTTTTTTGCAACTTGTGCCGCAGCCCTTTGTGCATTTATTGCACCTGCAGCTGCAGGCTCTGGTATACCTGAAGTAAAAGCATATCTAAATGGTATCGATGCTCATTCCATTTTGGCTCCAAGTACATTACTTGTCAAGGTTGGTCTCTCAACTCGTGTACGCCTTGTTGCTCGCCCCATGGCCACATCTAAGAAGCACAATTCTATTGAATTAAACTTGCAACAATAGCAGTTATGATTTCAATTAAAAATATTTCATTCAGGGATAACTCAATATGTATTAACAGTCAGATTTCATATGTTTTACAACCTCTCTACCTTCATAAGGTAAGGGGTAACGCTGCATACACACCACCCTCCCCAGACCTCACTTGTGGGATTACACTAGGTATGTTGTATGTTGTTGTTGTTGTATTAATGTTCAGATAGCCATGCTTATTTTTGAGGACTCAGTCCAGTTCATCCTTGATTGTTTTTACCCTTACTATGGACATCAAATGAAGTAATTACTTTACAGAAAACTTGTACAGTAAAAATTATGTTGATTCATATTGCTTGGCGTGTTTTAGAAACCTTAAAACTTTGTTTGAATTGGTTTAGATACTTTTATTTAGGTACATCTGACATGGTAATCCATGCATGTTACCATTTCACTTGTTCATTTTTTGGTTTGGTTTCTCAGACTGCCATGTTACATTGAATTCTGGAGGTCTAGTTTATCATTTTTTTTGCTGTATATCAACAGTCTGGTGTTCCCGTCACAGTCATCATTTACCATGAAACGTTAAGTTATAAACTGAAGCAGTTAGCACCTTAGTTCACATTAAATGATCGTTAGGGTATATTTGTTTTTTCTTCTAATTCTATGGGTTGTGATTTATCTCACCTCCACAAAAACACTTATTCTGGCATATTGCATTCCACAGATCTTTGGATCCATTTTGGGCGTTTCTGCTGGATTTGTTGTTGGCAAGGAAGGACCCATGGTCCATACTGGTGCTTGCATAGCAAACTTACTTGGACAGGGGGGTTCCCGAAAGTATCATTTAACTTGGAAATGGCTAAAATACTTCAAAAACGACCGTGATCGTAGGGATTTGATCACTTGTGGTGCCGCTGCTGGTGTTGCAGCTGCTTTCCGTGCCCCAGTTGGAGGAGTTCTTTTTGCTCTTGAGGAAATAGCATCATGGTCTCTCTCTCTCTCTCTCACACACACACACACAATTCATGCACATAATAAACATGCCAAATACTTGCTTGCATTCATCTCAAAATGTTCAATTGTTCTATTTCATGTTGTAGGTGGCGAAGTGCTTTACTTTGGAGGACTTTCTTCACAACTGCCATCGTTGCTATGGTTCTCAGATCTCTCATACAATTCTGTCGCGGTGGGAACTGTGGACTATTTGGGCAAGGAGGGTTGATAATGTTTGATGTCAATTCAGGAGTATCTAATTACAACACAATAGATGTATTGGCACTTATCTTAATTGGAGTACTTGGAGGTCTTCTGGGAAGCCTTTATAACTATCTTGTCGACAAGGTCCTTCGGACTTACGCCGTCATTAATGAGTTAGTATTTTAAACCCCTTTTGCCAATGATATGTTTAGTTACTTTTCTCTCAGTTGTTAGCCATTAGAGGCATAGGTGTATGCTCAAGTCCGATGAGTAACAATTTTGAGAAGTAGGCAAGGTTTTCCTGGAGCATGTCTCACTTTTTCTTTTGATGTTAGATTTGTATTTTTATTTTCTTTCATTTTCGTATTGGACTTCCAGGTAGATGAATGTAACTGATCCATACTGATTATGTGGATAGCAGTGAAATTCATCAGGAGATTTCATCAAAGCATGCGTACATATTTCGAAAAATTCATCTTAAATCCTTTACCTATTGCACCAAGATTTGTTTGATCAACGTTCTTTCCTTTCAAGTTATTTGGTACTTGTAAAAGATTGACTATGTATGTGTTGGTTTTATTTATTTATTTTGTGATGCCCTCTCAATAGTAAGTTACATGTGCTGTTCCACAAGTAGTTTTTTCCTGGTGCATAAACTGTGGTTGTACTCCAGTTATTTTCTTCGACTTATTCTTGGAAACAAAAGTAACAATTATGGTATTCTTTTTGCCTGGTTGTCCTTTAACTAATTTTTGGCAGTGAATTACAGGAGAGGTCCTGCTTTCAAGATCTTGCTTGTCATGAGTGTTTCTATCCTGACTTCTTGTTGCTCTTATGGCCTACCATGGTTTGCAGGGTGCATTCCATGTCCTGTAGGCTTGGAGGAAAAGTGCCCAACTATAGGTCGCTCTGGAAACTACAAGAATTTCCAGTGTCCAGCAGGGCATTACAATGATCTTGCATCACTCTTTCTGAACACCAATGATGATGCCATCCGCAATTTGTTTAGTTCAAATAATTCAAATGAATTTCACATCTCTACTCTTCTAATCTTCTTTGCTGGGGTATATTGCCTTGGCATTATTACATATGGAATTGCTATTCCTTCTGGACTCTTCATTCCTGTCATACTTGCTGGAGCCTCCTATGGGCGTATTTTTGGTAGAGCCTTGGGTTCGTTGTCCAATCTTAATGTTGGTCTGTTTTCGCTACTTGGTGCTGCCTCTTTCCTTGGTGGTACCATGAGAATGACAGTATCAATATGTGTCATACTCCTTGAGCTTACAAACAATCTACTAATGCTTCCATTGGTGATGCTTGTTCTCCTCATATCAAAAACCGTGGCTGATATTTTTAATAAGGGTGTCTATGACCAGATTGTGAAAATGAAAGGTTTGCCTTTCTTGGAAGCACATGCTGAACCATTTATGAGGAATTTGGTTGCCGGAGATGTCTGTTCTGGGCCATTATTATCATTTTCAGGTGTGGAGAAGGTGGGGAACATAGTACATGCTTTGAAGTATACTAGGCATAATGGCTTTCCTGTGATTGATGAGCCACCTTTCTCAGAGACACCAGAGTTATGTGGGCTTGTTCTACGGTCACATTTACTTGTTTTGCTCAATGGAAAGAAATTCACGAAACAACGTGTATTGAGTGCCTTCAATATTTTGAGTAGGTTTCATGCATTTGATTTTGCTAAGCCAGGATCAGGTAAGGGGCTTAAGTTTGAGGATCTCGTCATCACGGAAGAGGAGATGGAAATGTATATTGATCTCCATCCTATAACAAATACATCCCCATACACAGTAGTGGAGACCATGTCTCTGGCCAAAGCGGCAATCCTTTTCCGACAACTTGGTCTTAGACACTTGTGTGTTGTCCCAAAGAAAACTGGGGTAAGTCCTCTTCTCCTCTTCCCCCCTCTCCACCTCACCCTCTTACTTGTTTCTTTTGCCATTTCTTATTCTCTTTTCAAAGTTTCTTTTATGATAACACTCTTTGCACATCGGTTTAGTACATAACGTGTAATGATCTGCATCACAAGTTTGATGGGGACTAGGATCTTTAGGCCCATTTGGATGGATTGGAACTTCATTTAGTTAACTTTGATGGAGTACAGATTTTCAAAACAATACTTATTCTGCATTCTACTATACAATAATGTCCTGAAAATACAGCTATTCTAAATTTGCAGAGGGCTCCAATCGTCGGAATCTTAACAAGGCATGACTTCATGCATGAGCATATATCTAACCTCTACCCGCATCTTGTCCCCCACAAGTAGCCAGAGAAGTTTGCTCGTTCCATAGGCAAATAAGCAGCCTATTGTGCATTACTATTCCTTATTTCTTCTATATTTCCAGAATCACTTTCATTGTAATTCTTTTGGTTTGATTTTTGTACAAACTACAAATGCACTTATATTCTCGTATCAAGCTTGTGGTCTTGCTTAGGGGTGGAAAATGGGTTGGTTGTGCTGAAGTTGGGCGGTTCAACATGAGCTGAACGTTATGGACCAATGTTCAACCCTGCCCAAAGCTTGCTTCGGCTAAGATGAACTGAGTCATGATGGCTATACTATGGGTCATAATCCAATTATTTCAATTTGATTTGTTTTTTTTTTCTATTTCCTTTTAGAGATATTGCTCTCTTTATCTCAATTTATGTGACACCGTTTATAAAAAAAAAACTTGTAAAACTTGTGATCTAAAACAAGTTTTAACTTGTGGTTATATATAAGTTTATGAAAGGTAAAAGGGTGATTATAAATTTGAATTGTTTCTAATTATGCAAAGTTGATATTACTGAAAAGGCTAGGTGCCACATAAATTGCGAAGTGAGTCATACATTTTCTTAATCAAATATCCACAAACAAGTCTTCAGAAATATTATTTCCTCTTTTTCAATTGGTTCGTCTTATTTTCTTTTTTAGTTCATTTTTAAAAGAATGACTTTGTTTTTTCCCACTTTTTACACATGACATGTTAAAGATTATAAGATAAAAAGATATTTGGTACATTTTACATATTTTAGTTTAAGACCACTTGTTTTACCGAGTCCGAAGCCTAAAGGCAAAAAAAATTGACAAAAAATTCTAAAAGGACATATCAATTTTTTTTCTAACCAAAAGGTAAAATCGCTATTGACGCAGCGATTTTGTTTGACGCTGTTAACTTCTTCTTTTTATAGAAATCGCTGCCATGGCAGCGATTTTCATTTTTTTTTATTACTTTCAAAATCGCTGCTGTTGCAACGTTATTCTTTTTTTAAAAAAAAAATCCCTGCCTTGACAGCTTTTTGGTGGAAAAAAATTGAATTTTTTTTAAAAAATTTCTGCCAACTAGTCAACATCAAAATGACTAAAAAAATAAAAATTCTAGAAAATGCTGCCAAGGAGGCAGTGATTTTGGTGGAAATTTTTTTATTAAAAAAATCTCAGACAATTGGTGGAAATCTTTTCTTATTTTTTTTTTATAAATATCGCTGCCAATTTTTATTTTGAACAATTAAAAAAAATAAAATTAGAAGGGAATTTCGCTAAGTGTCGGTGAAGTAAAAAAAAAAAATTAATACGATTTTTTTTTTAAAAAAAGTTGGCAGCGATATTTATTTATAAAAAAAAAATTAAGAAAAGATTTCCACCAATTGGCAGAGATTTTTTTAATTTTTTTTTCCACCAAAATCGCTGTCAAGGCAGTGTTTTCTAAAAAAAAAAAATTTTAGTCAATTTGATGTTGACTAGTTGGCAAAAATTTCAGAAAAAAAAATTCACAATTTTTTTTCCACCAAAAAACTGCCAATGCAGGGATTTTTTTTTTAAAAAAAGGAATAACGCTGCAACAGCAGCGACTTTGACAATAATAATAAAAAATAATGAAAATCGCTGCCATGGCAGCGATTTCTATAAAAAAAATATCGCAAAAACGCTGCACGGCCAGCGATTTTCTGAAAAAAATAAATAAAAAATTGGACAAAAGCCAGCGATTTTGATCTGGTAACGGCATCAAACAAAATCGCTGCGTCAGTAGCGATTTTTCCCTTTTGGTTAGAAAAAAATTGATGTGCCATTTTGGAATTTTGTCAATTTTTTTTGCCCTTAGGCTCCGGATCATTTTTTCAGAAATATCACTTTACGCGATGTATCGGTCGGATACATCGCTTTATGCGATTTATCAGGACATATGCAATGTATCGGGATGTTGAGTGATGTATCGGTACATTGAATAATGTATTCGAAATCGATACACAATGTATTAGAACGTTGAGCGATATATTTGAAACTGGGACGCGATGTATCAAAGACATTTTGGGATGTATTCGGATCCCACCAAATTTAAGAATTTTTTGTAATTTAAAAAAATAGGAATAAGAGGTAAATAACTCTTAACAATATGGAATTTGTGTAAAATTCCCTATTTTAAAAGGATGACATCTCATTTAGTCCATTAAAAAATAAATAAAGGCAAAATGATCTGATAGACGCTTGTACTTATATGAATTTGTATTTTGAATGCTTTTACTTAATCATTTGTCAACTGAACCCTTAAACTCAACATTTTAAACCCTTTTTTTTTGCATGAAATCACGTACTTATGCCAACTCAACAATTAAGTTGCCATATAAGTTTGATCAATGGTCAGAAGAGTTTAAGATGTTGAATTTTATTAAGTTAAAGGGTTCAATTGACAAAGAAGCAAGTAGAAAGATTCAAAATACAAACGCATACAAGTACAAGGATCTAGACCATTTTGCCAAAAATAAATACACACTTTATTCAAATTATTGTTGTGTTGAGAATAACCCATTATGATGGACTTCATTTTCTTTCTGGTGTATGTACTGCAATATTTTACTTTTCTATTTTGTTAAGAAAAAGAAAAAGTTGTGAACCAGCTCTACCACAATACAATAGGGGCAACTCGGACACTCTCTTACTCTGTGGAATAAAACCAGGCAGAACGAGTAACCTGAACCGTTGTATCCATATCTTCGCCGGCGATACAGATGCTGCCGACCGCTCGATCACTGTCGCTTGTCCTATTCCTGGCCGCCTTCATCATCTTTCCGCCTGCGCTTGCTTCCGAGTCCGATCACAAGGTAATAATGTTTCACATATTCTTCATACCAATGGGGAAACCTAATTCTCCTTCATTCTTTGTTTTTCATGGTTGACATTTGTTGAAATTCGATCACTTTTTTCATGTATTGTTCAGATCAATGGGGATATTGATTACTTGTGCGTCATGTTATAATTTCTGAGCCATTATAGATTTGAGTAGGTATCAGTTGGATATACAAATCTTGTATATTCATTCAAAATCCAATTTCATCAAAACTTATCTTTTAGGACTTGGATAGTTAGATATTACTATACAGTTTATCCCGACATGCAGATTTTCTTAAATACCTCCAAGCGAAGTCTTAATGGGAACAATGAATGAAAGTAAATACCCTTCTCTTCTAAAGCAAGATAATGTGTTAGCTGTACATCTTAACTAGCTTACTTCACTCATCTTGGAATATCATTATGCTGATTCTTCACGAGAAATTTATCTTTGTAAGCATTACATCTGTTTGACTGTAACCGACTGCAACCTAGTAGTGAAGTAAACTTTCTAATAAGAGTTCAGAATGATTGCGTGTGCATGCAGTAACTTAGGCAGGATTTTGTGCAAACAGTGTCGATCTATTGTCAAAATGCAATTTGTATACATGTTTGGATTTGAAGCAATGGGGTTTTATCGGTTAACTTCTTAACCCGAGTTGATGTTTACTTTGTTTTATTTTCCAAGTTGTATAGGACTACTATATATGCATATTTGGGAAATATCATTTATGTCCTGGTTGAAGGTTTCTCCTCACTGTGTGCATGGATAGGGGGATTTGACAATGATTGATAATTATCAGTTGCTAAAATTTGTGGATAACCACTGAAATGCAGAAAATGTGAGATTATTTTACAAAATCTAATGCACCCTAAACGGTCCACGACAACTTTTCAGCCTATATGACTTTACTGGTTATTCTGGATAAGGGACACTGTCAACTCCATTTTGATCTTATCATGTTATTTTTGCCTTCTAAGTAAGTACTTATGATAAAGGCACGTTGAATGTTAGTAAAGTTTAGGCGATGCCACTAAATTTGCATGGTTAGAGGAGGTACAACTTATTAGAAGGAAAACAACACTATCCCAAAAGTTGAAACCTTCTAGTCGGATTAGTTTGCTTCATACAGTTGGTTGTAGAGGTGCTCAGAGTTTATTTTTATTTATTTTTTGAGAACCTTGATGTTTGGGCCAGCTTGGTTAAAATCTGGGAGCATTCTATACACTTTGTGTTTTCTTCTGGTAATTTTCTTATTATCCCCCTCATGAAGATCTTTCAATTTCTCAAAGTACTCCCTAAACCCATTTCTAGTATTCAAAAGAGTGTCTTTTTCCTGTAAATATAAAAATTATAGGAGGATTATATACATGCAAACTTGCGATTTTTAATAATTTTTTATAGCAATGGTGTTAGGCATCTTGCGCGCACCTTGACTATTCCACTGTGTGCCTACTACCTCTGTAGAAAAGGTACTACGTAATCTGACACAGACAGACTAAGGCAGATGGGAAAATGTCACCTTGCATTTTTCGGCTCTGCTGCGATTTAAACCTGGTCGCCCATGGTTTTCACCTTCTTCCTCGATTGCTAGGCCAAACCCTTGGGTGCAAAGAACATGATAATTGGTAAAGAAAAGTTCATTTTGCAGACATACAAAAGCTGCAAACGATTCTCGAAATAACTTAGCGAATGACAAAAGTTAGCAAGAAAAGGGCTGCTCGCTGGCAATGGTATTTCACATAAAGTCATTTTTTGTGCTAAATGGCAATATTGCTGGATAGCAGCATATTGTGGAGGTGCATTTTTCTCATGATAATTACCACACCACTGTCCCATTCTTCACTGGGTGATTATATTTTAATGACCATACCTGCTAATTTGAACATATGCCCTTTATTCTACAGTGTTATAGAGTCTTTTTGGGTATTTGTGACATATACAGTTGTTAACCTTTTCACTGGTCGGGCAAATGGATTAAGTGGATTATAATAAAAATTATTGGATCATTTCAGTTGCTTTTCCTCTGTATAGCTGGAAAAACATCTCTACTGGAGAGTGACTAGCTTAACACTAATGAGGCTGACTCAGTCTCACGTGCACTCTCCTAGTCTCCTTAGCTCTTAATATTTCAATTCATATTCTCTCTCTGAAGAAGGTATATGATTTTTTTCTTCATCAAAAAGAAGGTATATGATCTATTGTTCAGAAGGCATTATGGTTCTTTTCACACTTCATTCTATTGATTTATTCTATTGCTTGTTTCTGTCAATTGGACTACTGTAGTATGATGCGTTTAAAACTTTGTGATTTCTTTTCTCCCTTTAGTTTGTCTATCTTTGCACGGGTGTTTGTAAGATGTTAATCCTATATTATTTTTATAGCTTATGTTTTTCTGCAATACAGGTTTGCCTACTTCCTTGCTCCACGGTTTGTTCTTTTCTGCTAATACTGGGAGAAGATACATCTCTTAGAATGTTACCTTTCTCAAAAAAAAGAAGAAAATAAATCTCTTAGAATATAGAAAATATATATTCTGGAAACTTTGCTAAGTATTAATGAATGCACCAGTAAAGTGAACAAATCAGTACACCTACTTATATTTTCTTCACCAACTATTTTTCATATGAAATTACTTTTCTCTGACCCCTATGCTTTCTTCAACAGTATCAAGCAGATGATCCAGTTACCCTCTGGGTAAATAAAGTTGGGCCATATAATAACCCACAGGAAACATACAACTATTACAGCCTTCCATTTTGTCATGCATCTGGTAATACTCACAAATGGGGTGGCCTTGGTGAAGTTTTAGGTGGAAATGAGCTAATCGATAGTCAGATTGACCTAAGGTTTCAAAGTATGTGAATCTCTTTTGATTTGAAATACTAGTTTTCTTTTTCTTGTTTGATATGAGTTGCATGGCTGGGTTGAGGGTCTATCGACTCTCAGAAATAGCCTCTCTATCTTTACAAAGTAGTGAAGGTAGGGCTAAGGTCTACATACACACCACCCTCCTCAAACCCCACTTGTGGGATTACGCTGGGTATGTTGTTATTGAGTTGACATGGAATATTCTAATTTGATAGAAAATGTGGACAAGGGTAGCATTTGTGAGCTTGAGCTTGATGAGTCGAAGGTTAAGCAATTCAAGGATGCTATTGAAAACAATTACTGGTTTGAATTCTTCATTGGTACGTTACAAATTTTGTTCTTTTTGATATATTTTAACATTATATAGCTAATGGTAATATTGAGTTTTGTCTGCACCATAGCGCAAAACTTCCAATAAAATTTTGAATGAGATGGCATATAAAACATATTGCACAATCAAAGTTGTCAAAGATCGGATTTTTTTCAAGTTAGTAATCCTATTATTCCAACATTGATCATAAGTATTTTTTTAATTTATTTTGGTAGAAGTCCGTGAAATATTCCAATAAGTACATCTTTTGTTCAGTCATATGTTACATCGTGCACTAAGTATTGTTGCTGATCTACATTTATAATAATCTATGGATGGTTTTCATGGAAACGAAATAAAGAAAGATCATAGATGGTTTTACAGATAGTTGATTGGTGTAACGTATATCCTGCTAAAATTTTGTTATGAATTACCAAATTAGAATGTTAATTATCTCCTAAAGCTTTTTGATGGGCACTGGAAAGTTAATTTAGCTTTGTTTGTCATCTCTTTAGTAAAGAATTGAGATTGCTTTTTAAAATCGTTTTGGGTTTTTAAGCAAGATAGCAATCACAAATTTTGTTGTAGACTGCAAACAATTATAAGTTACTTTGTCAAAGAGGTAGGTGTTGCTTGGAAATGGTACAACATAATGCATAAAATCTTAGAATACTGTCCTATTCAACATAGACACTGGGCTATAGCATGGTCTCAAAGTACTCTTACATTGGACCAAAAATGCATTACAAAATATGAACATTGCTCAGTTTCCCAAGAGCTTTACATTCTATCCCAAGGTCACACAATTTGATGATCAAGGGTTTACTCAAAGGGCAAGATGCAATCCATGAATTTCTATGTTTGTATGACATGTTTCTCTATAAAAAGGACAATGCATGAAGTAATGTAGGCGTACTTCATTTCATGATATAAAGGTATTCTTGAGATGCACTTATGCTTGAAGCTTGGTGAGTGACAGGTTAAGCAATAGTTGGCACATCAGTACAGGTACCAAGGTACTAAGGCGAGCACATGGCTTCTATATAGGAGAGGACTTCACCAATTAGTAAATATTGATTGAAAAGTAATATGTTAATTGCTTGGTAACGTTATTGATGAACCTGTTAGTGCTTGGAAGTAGGAAATTAGAAATTATAATACTATAAGATTGGTCATTAAATCTAGATTAGGAATTAAAAACTGCAACTTGGAAAAATTAAAAATGATTTTCAAAAATTGACATGGGTTTTGCTACAGATTTTAATTAAAATTGCAGCTTTTCAATTTCTTTGTTCAATTGTGTTCCTATAGTTATTGCTGTGGAGAGAATGTGATATGTTTTTAATTTTCGATGGAACCTTTGCTCTCCAACTGAGGAGATATGTTTCTTTTGCTTATGAAGTGACATTGGTGAGACTTCAGCTATTTGTGGTTTTAACGTCTTAAGAGATGGATTTCTTTAGCAACTTCTTCTGGCATATTATAAAGTCTCCTTCCTTCTTCCCCTTTTTATTTGCAACATCCCTGTTGAATTCATGTTGACTTTGCTTTTCTTGACTTGTGCCTTTTTTTTCCAGCACTGTTTTATTGTTCTGTTGACTGTCTTATAGAAGGATTATTTATTTTACCATTTCTAATTTTCCATTTTGCTTGCTTTGACTTTTATCTTCATTTGCCTCCGGCTGAATGCCTTTTTCCAGATGACCTGCCTTTATGGGGTATGTGCTCTCTAAGCTTTCTCTCCTTCTCTTGCAAATTTCCTTTTCTTACTTGATGTATGGGTAAGTGGTTCTACTTTGTGCTTTATTTTGGTATTTTAAGTTTTGTTGGTGAGCTACATACCGACAGAAACAGTGATAACAAGCATGTGCTTTACACACATAAGAATATTAATATTAAATACAACAAGGACCAGGTTAGTGTCTTTGTTTATTTCACCTATGTAGCCTGTCTGCATACTGATGTGCCTGGTTTCTTTCTTGCAGATCATTCATGTTAATCTCTCTCAGGAGAGCCCAAAGCCTTTGGAAGCTGGGAGAACCTTGGACATGACATATTCTGTCAAATGGGAACCTACCAATATCAGTTTTGCTCGTCGTTTTGATGTATACTTGGACTACCCATTTTTTGAGCATCAGGTGGGTTTTAGTTTGAGGTACTATTTCTTTAAGCAAACTTACTATACCTTTTTTGTTTTGTATCACTAGATCTAGATCAATGTAAAATTGTAAAATCCTCACGTGTTCAATGTGGCATAGAGAAATTCATTATCGTGCTTGAGTTTCGTATTGGTTATAATTGTAATATTCACTCTGCAGATCCATTGGTTCTCCATATTTAATTCCTTCATGATGGTCATCTTCCTTACTGGTTTGGTGTCTATGATTTTGATGCGGACACTGAGGAATGATTATGCCAAGTATGCTCGGGAAGATGATGATCTCGAAACCCTGGTAAAGACTTGATGCTGAAGAACCTTGTGTTTAACTAAGGCTTGAATAGGCTTTCTGTCCTAAAACGTTAATGTTATTGTCACAGGAAAGAGATGTTAGTGAAGAGTCTGGTTGGAAACTTGTTCATGGGGATGTATTTCGGCCTCCTCATTATCTAGCGCTAATTTCAGCTCTTGTTGGTACTGGGGCACAACTTGCACTGCTTGTTCTCCTTGTCATTCTGTTGGCAATTGTGGGGACATTATATGTTGGGTATGCCGGAGCACTTGACATTATTTTTAAAAATTCTAACAGCATGTATACATTTCCGAATTCAAATACATCAATTCATGTGCCTAGCACATGCTATCTATTTGCCTTAGCCGAAATTGCATCTGCCCAACACTTAAGAATATTTCAGCCTGCTTCCAACACTTTAGTTTTATTCCTTCAATTCTGCCAACTCGTGCCAACACTTGAATCAACTTTGTCTTGCCATCGTCAAGTCCCACATCCTTGCCTTGTCAAGCCTACGCACTGCCTTTCCTTGCCGATGCCACTGGTCACACATACACCCCAAAGGTGGCCATATGCCTGTGTTTGCCTTTGCATGTCCTAGCTGCATTGCCAACACTCAAGCATCTTGAACACTTTGCTGCACACCAACACTTCGCCACACAACTGCACTATTTAACCCACGCACATGCCAAGCCTAATGCCCAAATCCTTGCCATGCCAGTCCGACGTTGCTTAGTTAGACTAGGGGTCTAACACTATCCAACCTATTGATGATTCCTGTTGGGACAGGAAATAATGACATCATATATGTTGGAAGTGGATCAAGCACATAAATCCCTAGTGAAAGGTACTGAGACTGCCACCTTGCTATCCTCTTCTCACACTTCTCAATCACCCCATTCCAGATTTCCATAGACTTGGATTTTGCCCCCAATGACATAGCCAAGTATGTGGTTGGGAGGACACCCACTTCACCTCCAAGACTGTTATTCTTTTCTAGTACCATTTATTTTAACTAACTCCATGTATATGCTATGTTGACAGAATTATCAGCTTAAACTGCATTGTTTTTCCTTTTTTTTTTGTGGGGGAAGGGGAGGAAAGCTTAAATGTCATGTGCATATTATTTTTTTGCAGGAGAGGAGCTATTGTCACAACTTTCATAGTATGCTATGCTTTGACATCATTCATTTCGGGCTATGTTAGTGGTGCAATGTACTCACGGAATGGTGGTATGTGCTCTTGCTTATCTATATCTATGCATACAAGCCACTACTTTTGCCAGACGTCTTCTTTATGGCTTGCCATTTTCGGTTCATCTGACTAAGAAAGTACAGATGAACAGAATATTTTGCCTTCATGTTTGTTAGTGTATACTGTAGACATTTCTGGTACCAACATTATCTGGATGCACAGCTTTTATTCCCTTGTATTATTAGGTTTACTCTGTGTGTATATATGGATACACACACACAGAGTATATAGAGTATTTCATTTGGTTTACTATGTATATATTTGCTTGAAGCATGTTACTCTGTCTGAATGTCTACATAAAAGTGTCATGGTGTTTGGTTCTTGGTTGCAGGGAAAAACTGGATCAAATCAATGATTCTTACAGCGTCACTTTTCCCATTTTTGTGCTTTGGGATTGGCTTTATTCTGAACACAATTGCAATATTTTATGGGTCTCTAGCAGCCATTCCCTTTGGTACGATGGTAGTTGTCTTTGTCATCTGGGCCTTCATTTCCTTCCCCCTGGCTCTTCTTGGTACTGTTTTTGGGAGAAACTGGAGTGGCACTCCAAACAATCCATGCCGTGTCAAGACCATACCTCGGCCTATTCCCGAGAAGAAGTGGTATCTGACACCATCTGTAGTTTCCTTGATGGGAGGATTGCTGCCATTTGGAAGCATATTTATTGAGATGTATTTTGTCTTCACCTCCTTTTGGAATTACAAGGTAAAGTCTAACCTTCTGCGAGGTTTGTAAACACTGAGTCACTTGGTATAACAAACTGAAGGGGAAGAGTTGACAGATATAGATACAAAGAACTTGAATACAATCCTTCAATTGATTAGGAATTGTTTCTAATGAATATGAATGTGAAATGATTCATGGATTTAAAATACAATGAGGGGTCCTCCTCCCTTTGATCAGACAGTTTGCTTGTTCGTTTCAGCTAGTTCGTAGTGTTTCATCTGCCACCCCACCGATAAGGAGTAATTGGGTAATTGAAAGGGGAATCCATTAAATATTGAGAACCTTCTTAATGGTGGGGGTAATTTTAGCCACATAGTATAATGGAGGATAGATGTGACCATTATATTAAAGTAGAAGGGTAAAATTGTCTTTTTATTAAAATGTCCTGGAGAATAACTGGAAAAGATTACATAGGATGGTGACAAGTTCATTGCTTCTGGACAGGCAGATAATACAGTCCTTTAGGTGTATTCAGTTTATTAATTGTACCTACAGATTTTTTTATTTTTTTTTGTGCTTTTGCACATTTCGTTTGTCTAAGTCTTCATCAGATGCTCCTATTTCATTTCATTCCTTCCCTCCCCGAGTATGGAGGGCAAAGAAAAGAGGGAGAGGATCATCCTTTTTTCATCCTTGGCTAGTATGGGAAGAGGACAGACAGCTAAGGGATTTCAACCTACTCCTTTTATATCATGATATGTTGTAATTTGCATTTGTCAACTTTTTAAATTGAAGAAGAATATATGAAGTAATGCCTTTTATTAGGTAGTGGCGTTGTGCAATTTTCTGTGAAGCTGCTGGGCTTTTGCAAAATTTGAAGTCATTGTCAATCTCTTCTATTCTGTTCTTTTGCAGGTATACTATGTGTATGGATTTATGCTTCTGGTGTTTCTGATCCTCATTATTGTTACCGTCTGCGTGACTATTGTGGGAACATATTTCCTACTAAATGCTGAAAATTATCATTGGCAATGGACTTCGTTTTCCTCATCTGCCTCTACCGCTGTCTATGTATACCTGTACTCGGTATATTATTATTATGTGAAGACTAAGATGTCAGGGTTCTTCCAGACCAGCTTCTACTTTGGCTACACACTGATGTTTTGTCTTGGCTTAGGGATTCTATGCGGTGAGTATATCAGCTCCAGTTTTAAAGACTATTCATGCGATATTGTGTTTGACTAGGATCTGCTTTTCATTTTTAGGAATTTACGTTAGTGATGATTTGCGTCAACTGTTATGTCTGTCTCATCGATCTGGACAAGGATGCATCTATTAATAAGTTTCTTTATTTTGCCTGTGATGAACTACTGCGGCATTTTTGTTTGTTTTATGCTGTTCTAATCAACTACATCATAATGTCATCTATGCTCAGGAGCTGTTGGATTTTTGGGATCTAATCTATTTGTGAGGAGGATTTATAGAAACATCAAATGTGACTGATTTTCTTTGGAAGGAGAGAGTACATGTCCTTATTTACCTGGTCACTGGCTATGAGGTCAAGAAGAGTATCAAGTATCTTTGTGGGGTTATTCAGTCAAGTGATGGTAGGCGCCTCTGCCAGGAATCATCGGAGCCTGAAAGTTTTCCTTTTTTCATTTGGGCTGTAAGAGATTTTTTCTTTTCTTCTGTACTTACAATTAGAAAGATTAGATAGTTTGAGGTATTCAAGGCTAGTCATTTAGCAATTTTGGACGCTCTAAAGTAGTAATCCTTCATTTTTATAAATTATTTTACCGCAAAGGAATGAGACTCAGGTTAGTTTTTCCGGTTGGTGAGCAAGTGATTTGGATGGATAATTATACATTGTGCAGGAACTCAGATTTCCATTGATAATCAGATGCTCAAAAAGGTTTTTACTTTTCAGAAGTCCCTGTATACTGGTCATCTGCAATACAGACCCCCTTTATTGTTTGTTTGCTCTCGTAGGCTTCACTATGGCGGCGGGGATGCATCATCGTTGGTGACCTAGAGTTGTCATTAGACTTTGGTGCGACTCTGCATTCGGTTGGTTCCATCGTTTTTACAATAGTTCAACTCATCACGCGACACAATGACGTATTCACCTTCTATAACTTGTGACCTGTCCATGAATATTTAAATTGAGAGGGAGGCTGCACGGTCTAAGCTCCATGCATGATATGTATCATAAATTATTTACCAAAGAAGTGAAACAAGTGTTGAAAAAAGCGTGAATAATGCAATATGATATAAGAAATACAAATCAAATTACATTTTCACCATTTAAATAAAAAGATCAAATATAAATACATTTTAAAGTCTACATTTCAAAACATAAATTTATATTTATGCGTCAATTGGGAGTACTATATCAAGTTATCAACAATCGAGATTGACATAATTACGCAAGAAAACATTATCACAGACCACAGTCGACAACAATCCTTCTCACTTGCCTGTAGCGCCGTCAGTATGGGCTAGGACCGCTGGGTCGGTCTGGTATAATTTGATAAGGTTGAACTAAGATTTTTGAAGTCCATTTAAGAAAAGAATTTTTTATCCCAAGCCGATTTGTGGGGCTTGTGAAATATGGGTTGGACCGGCTCGTGGGCCAAATAAAAATTAATTAAAAAATAAAAATAAAAATAACATAGAGTATTCAAAATAACATGAGTCCAAACTCAAAATCTATTTAAAGTTTTAAATATTAATATTCAAATACAAACTATGTTTACAAAAAATGTACTACATAAAATAAAAATTTCCTAAAATTTCTAGGGAATCACTATGTAGGCCGTAGCTTATAAAATATTGTCATAATTTTTGTGTGTTTATTATGATCATTGAAAAATAATTAAGTTAATATTTCTATTTAGTTATTTATACTTTTACTTGAACTCAAACTTAATAAATATCATAAAGATAATTTTATTTGTGGATTTGATTAACAGGTAGTAACACTAACACCATGTAATATTGTCTTGTAGATATTTATGATAATATTTTTAACTTATAATTTAATTTAAAAATTATAAAAATATACTTTAAAAAAAATGTGGGCTATCCCGACATAGCCCATAACCCATGTACTTGTGGCTTGGGCTAACCGTTTTCTGACCCATAAAAAAATGGAACAGCCCGACCTAGCCCGTCAAGTTTCAAAGTCTGTATGAATTAACTCGAATGAGGTGAGCCAACTTATATTGATAGCTCTACTTGCCTGATGCAATATAATTCTAATCTTGAATGAATTAAACAAATCTTGTTAAATGTAGCTCATGTATCTCATCTACAGTTGGAATACTTCAACTGATAGACTCTGCCATTTTGATTTGGTCAACGTCCCTCACTACTAAAAATGAAGAAATTATCGATGGGAAAATTAACTGACATTCAATTATAAAAATATTCAAAAAATTGATGAATCAACTACTTTCGATAATATTTATTTTGGGAGGCAAAAATCTACGGACACCGTCGCTTAATACCGAGAGAAATCGTTGGCATTGGAAACTTAGAAATATCACAATTTTATCTTACTCCATACAAAAAAATAATATCGACGGACTCCATTGATCATGCTAAGCAGAAAAATATTAGATTTAAATAAGTTGATCGCATGCATCCGTTTTCTTTAGTTAAAATATTTTTGGATTATAATTTATTTATTAAAATATTTTTAATTTATAAGATAATTGAGTGGCTCCATCGATTTTCTAGGTGTAAAAATTAACGCATTGATGACTTAAGACGATTTTTCGTCAGTTTGTTCATAATTCTGTAATTTTTATTTTTAAAAAAGCAGATAAAATTCATCAGTTAGACATTGATTTGCTGGTAAAAATCGGATAAGTAGTGGTTAGTTTGTAGTAACGCCAAACAAAAGAAGATGATAACATTCAACTAAATCCAACCGTAACTCCATTAACATTCGCTAAAGGCAATAACTAAACATATTCAAGAATAATCACTACAAGGAATTTGCTAGGACTTTCGTTGCAAAATTCTTGTGAGCTTAGACCCTGTGCTCTTCACTTGTTTGGGTTCCCAACAACTTTTTTGAGCTAAGAGTTCATGCTAGGGAGAGTCTGGCGCTAGAGAGCTATGTACTTGACCAATAATATGAAGTTTTGATGATTAACAAACATAACTAACATATCAAAAATAAGATATTAAACATGCCTTAAATAAGGAATGGTAGTGTTTATGGCAAAGAACTATAGAAGAGCTAGTTCCAAATTTATCACGTTCA
This sequence comes from Solanum chiquidenum, assembly GCA_029582725.1. Taxonomy (NCBI): domain Eukaryota; kingdom Viridiplantae; phylum Streptophyta; class Magnoliopsida; order Solanales; family Solanaceae; genus Solanum; species Solanum chiquidenum. Next base: position 19,020 of record JAJOOS010004101.1, on the reverse strand, counting down.
GTTATCATGTTATTATTATGCATATTTCTCATACCTAGTACATTCAAAGTATAGACCACATACTTTCAACCTCGATTGTTTGATAATATAGGTTCTGAGGTTTAATATCCAGTCCTCGGTTAGTACTATCTCTGATCAACTAATAGTAATGTTTGGTGAGTCCTTATCTCTCCGAGGACAATCCCTTATGTTCGTTTAGTCATTTACTTTCAGTTTTCAGACTTAGATTCAACTAGGGCTTGTCCTAGCAACTCATATCAGTAGAGGCTTTTTAAACAGTCAATTTAGACTTCCACTTATATATACTCAAATATTTTGTCTATAGAATTGTTAGACAATTTCAATTAGCTTCTGCATTCATTTTTCTTCTCTCATTGATTTATTCTAATCTTAGTGTCATGCCATGTCATGAGGTTAGTTTGGGGTCACTTTTGGATTGGTGAGTGATAGATTTGCACTCATTTGAGGTCTATTTAGCGTAATAATTAGCGTCCTCAATGCCTAATTTTGTCCTATTTTAATGAAATGTTGATGATTTGCAACCAGCAAATGGACAAGGCAAGGATTGATGTTTGAAAGAATGACCAAAAATGCAAAAGGAAGTGCAAACTGCACATTGTTGATCGCCAAACGAGAAAAATGGATCTTCTCATGAGTCCGACCTCACCCAAAATGACAGTGCATAGCACTTGTATCTATCGAAACAGGTCGGCGAACTTCAATATAGAAGGTGATACACCAAATGAGAAACACAACCTTGCCAATCGTCGTCGAAAATGACAGTGCAAGGAGAAAATTGAATGCTCGAAAGGTGAATCAAAGTGGTACTCGGCGATTTGCCGAAGTTGAAAGGAAGGCTGACTCAAACGAGTTCACGAACTAAGGTTCAAACGCCTGAATCATATAGCATGAAAAGGTGAGCTGAAGCACAAGAGACAATTCACCGAACGAGCTCGACGAGCCCGACTAATGTCGCCGAATGAGATGAACATTGGGTTTTGGGCCAAATTTTGGGAAATTATAAATAGCCCAAAGGAGAGAGAAATTAGAGAGTTTTGAATTTTAGAGAGAGTGAGAAATATTTGAGTTTTGAGAGAGAACACAGACCTTTGTGAAGAACACTTTCTACCCTTTGGGGTTTTTCAACTTTTCTCTTGAATTTGATAAATTGAAGTTGAATCCAAAGTGAGTTTACTTGTAATTGCTTAACTTTAGGTTACCCATGGCTGCTTTCATGGAAGGTATATTTTCTTTGCTTTTTGTGATGGGTGGCTAAAACTCCAAGATCTATGGGTGTAATTATGGGGTTGGATGTTGATTTGATGTAGTGGGTATTGTGTTATGCTTTGTTTTTTTGTTGTTCAACATGAATTTGGGTAATTAGCATGGGGTTAATTTATGGGTTAAGGCTGCAAACTTAATTCTACTTCTGATCTCCGGTTGATGCTCGAAAGAGATTGATTGGAGTGGGTAATTAGTCTAATACTAGCAATTTAGGTTTGATGTCTATAACCTACTTGAAAATAGAGGTTATGGGTCAGATCTATTTTCTTCTATTTCTACATCGAAATAGAGAAAAGATTAAGGTATTAGGTTGTTAAGATTGACATTTAGATGAGATCGAAAGAAGATTCTATGCATAAATGGTTAGAGATCAAAAAATGATTTGTGTCATTGAAGATGACCTAGTCTATTCATGAATGTTCATCACTATAGAGCAACACAATTACCGCCATGTGACATCAATTTCTAATCCCCACACCCCTAGATTGCTTGTTAAATCTTAAATTCTCAGAAAATCTAGTTTAATCGTGATAATTGATAACCAAAGCTTTTTATTAAATTGGTGAAATCACCCACCCACTTGTTATTACTATTACAATAAACAATGTTACAATCCAAATTTCTTGATAGGAATTATTTACGATATGCCATTCCCTGTGGGATTCGACCGTGATTCTTCGTTGAGTTTTTATTGACTATGACAATTGTTCATTTTAATTGGTTTTAAGGAGGACATTTGAACGTTTTCAAAAATGGTGCCACTGTCGGAGAATGGTGGTTGAGAATTCTAATTGATAAATTAGGTTTTAATTTTGTTTAGTTGTAGTAGATTGTTGTTTTGTGTTGTTGTTGGCTGATTTGCCAGTCTTATACAATGAGTGACCATGGTAGTGACAATGACGTTCACTATGGTCAAAATGACAACATAAGTGATTTGAATGATATGCATATGAATATTGTTCAAACCACGAGTGCCATCCGGGTACCTCCCACAGCCGGGAGGCTTGTGTTTTACATAATTAGAACAATGCTACAACTACTCCAATTGAAAGAAAATTTTTGGGGTCTATCTCATGAAGATCCCCATAAACACCTTGGAAATTTCATTGAGGTATGTGGACCATTTGTGTTCAAGAATATCTCTCAAGAGTTCGTAAGGTTTAGGTTATTTCCGTTCTCTTTAAGGGGTGACACTACAAGATGGTTGGCAGAATTGCCAAATAATTTTATCACTTCGTGGGAAGATTTGAATGATGCCTTCTTGGAGAGATCCTTTCCACTCTTGAAGATGGTTAAACTTCGAACCCAGGTCCAAAATTTCAAACGTATTGGAGGTGAACCTCAACATGAGACTTGGTTAAGGTTCAAGAAAATTCTTTTGCAATATCCGACGCATGGCGTTCCAGACAATTTTCTGTTGTAATACTTCTATTGCAGCCTTGATTAAGTCAATAAAGGTGTGGCTGATCAGTTGGTCCAAGTTGGATTAATGAGACAATCGTATGATGTGGCTAGTTTGTTGCTAGATAACATGACCAAAGTTAACCGAGAATGGCACGCTAGAGAAGATCAAGTGTCTACTCTACAATTGAGTTTGAGCAAAGAGATAATCGAGAAGGACAATGAACGAGATGAAAATATGACCAAAATGATGACCCAACTCGATTTGTTGTCTAAACATGTCATGAGAGGTGAACTTTTAAGTCGGTAAATGTGGTTGGAACGAACATTGGGCAGTGCCCGGATGATGCCAAGTTTGAGGCACTATACAATGAGGAATTTCAATATTTGGGAAACCAAATGGGGGGGGGGGGGGTTCTCACACCAATTATCAATGATAAGGTGGGAATCAAGATTGGAACAAGGATAGAGATAGTGGTTGGAAAGCTTAGCGAGGTGGAAATTAGAGAGATAGAGAGGCTAACAAAGATAGGTATGTGCCTCCCCATGATCATCCACGACCAAAAGACCCAGCTGGGCCAGAAGGAAACTAAACGGAGGAAATGCTTACAAGGATCTTCAACAAAGTGTTGAAAGAATTTAAAAATGACTTATCCACTTTATCCCAAATGATGACTTCTCATTCGGTGTCTATCAAGCAGCTTGAGACCCAATAGCTTCAAATCTCCACTCATCTCAATCCAAGGCAAAAAGGAATGTTGCCAAGTGATACCATCCTAGATCCTAAGAATGAATGTTGAGAAGTTGATAACTATGTCGTGCCACGATGTTAAAAAAGATGATTCTTAGGAGGCAACCAAAGTCTTTGCCTTTGTTTTTATTTCTTTCAATAACATGCATTGTGAGTGCAGGTTGAGAAGAAGTTGAAAGGTTGAAAAAGAGAACATTAGGCAATTCCAAGACCTAAACGGCGATACGCCGAAGGTGTTGTACGGACTTATTCTTGTCCACCTTCCGACCTTGAACATGTGTAAAAAGGTACTGTCAATTTCCGCGATCAAATCTCTAAGAGGTGATCCACTGAATTGCACTATACATACTCCATCAGGTCCACCGACTCAGCCTTCAGGTTTGGTGTTTTGTTCAGGTAGGATCGGTAAGCTTGAGTTTCAATTGGCGACTTGGTGAACACATTCAGCGACGTTAGTCGTGACAGTCAAACCGGCCTGATATAAAAAGGTCAAGGGTCTTTTCAAAATTAAAATTTAAACCCTTTGATATCTTCAAGTATTTTCCTCTCATTTCTCTTACATTGCATTACTCGAGTGTTTGTGAGTTGTGAGTGTGTGATTTTGAAGTTTGAGGAGTGCGATTGCTTGCTTTTACCATCAACCCAACCCCATTTCCTTGTTATTTTTGACTTGTGCTTCCTACTAAGGCTGGCTTTTGATTTTATCTGAGAATTTTGAACTTTAAATTGCAATATAGGTGTGGGCTTGAAGCTATTAGTTGATATTGATTGTTACAATTCGTTGAGTAGCTTTCTATTCTGCGTATTGAATTATACCCGTGAGTTATTTGCATGTGTGTGCCTATAGAATGATAATTAGTTTGTGAAATTGAGATGATATAAATGTTGGGTCGAAACCTAATTTGATGCGGGTGAGGTCTGATTAACCTAGTGTTGACTCAAATTACATGATTTTGCCCAATGAGAGACAAGGTGACTACTTTCTTAAGGGAAAATCGTCAATTAGAGAAATACTTAGCAATATTTGGGGGGAAGTCTAAGTACCCATAGGTAGATAAGCATATAGGTGAGTTGTAATGATGTTGGGGAACTCGTATTTGTTGTGTATGTTGGGTTTAGCTGTAAAAATTAAGCACTGCGCTGAACACTTCCTGTTCTGTGGGCATGTCTTAGCTCACCAAGGAGTTTAGGCGAATCGCCGAATAAGACCTAGTTCACCTTCTTTAGCATATATGTGACCTTGGGTATTGTCCCATTCGACAGTCTTGTACTGGTCCACCTAACCCACTTGGAAAATCACCGAGTAAGAGTGGACATCATTTTTTATGCCTGTTTCTTTTCAATTTGCACTGTCATTTTTGACAGACTTGTCTTAGCCTGCTGAAACCGACTTGGCGAATCACCATGTTGGAATTGAATTTGTGTTTATGCTCGATTCCCAAGACTTTTGCTACTGTCTAATTCGAGCTCAGCGGAGCTCACTGATCCTATTTAGTATCCGCCTTCCCGTTAGGCAAGCCGCATGATAGTTTTTAAACTAAGTTTCAAAATGAGTTTGATTTCAACTTACCTCCACAAATTCTATGTTTGAATGTGTGCTTTGTAGATTATGGCACAAATAAAAGGAAAGCAAGTGGTAACATTTGACACATGAGATCATCCTCCTCATCTTAAGAGACACAAGTTTATTTCTATAAATGAACCATCTGAGGCTCTTCATTGTTAGAAGCCTATCACTTCACGAACAACTACCCAAGAGAGGGTGTAACCCAAATAAGGGGTGGTGAGGAAAAGGACAAAGATTAGGTCCAAACTGGTGCAACCGTCTTCCGCACAAGCACCAACTTCTAGAGTTCTCTCAGTTATCGCTCCAAGATCCTTCAATAGGCTCAAAGCGGTTGGAGAGAGGACTGTTCTTGAGGAGAGACAACTCTCCACATATGGAGTTATAAGCGAGTACCCAACTATTTGGGACACCATACAATTCCACAAGTTTGAGGGGTTTACAAAGACAAGAAATACCTATATTCATTCTTAGGTGCGAGAGTTCTACACAACTTATTCTCAGGCCCTACCAAAGAAGATAAAGGGTACAATTTGGAAGTCGCTTGAAGAAGTGGAAGTGCACATCAAGAAAGTACAATGCCATGTTGCGGTGATTAAAATTACAGTGGAGGTACCGATATTTCAGTTAGACATGTATTCACTATGGATGCGACTTGACTTAAACTCTTTGAAAGGGTTGTTAGTTCCATTGATTTTTGACTCTCCCTCTTGGATGGCTGATGATGCCCGGATTGAGAAGAAGGATTTGAATGTGGTAGTGTGATACTGGTTTGGCTTCATCAACAGTAATAATGCCCTGGAAAAATGAGTCTATCCTTCTCCATCCCAAGGTAGTCTTGGTGGGCACAAGCATTGGCCGAGAGCATATTCATGTGGGAGCCCTTATTGCAGAGGGGATACTGATGATGGCTAGGAAAGAGCATACCTCTCTCCCATTCCCAGTCCTTTTTACACATTTGTGCGAGAGGACAAGAGTGCCCTTTGGGGTAGCTACAAATGTGAGGATCAACCCAGCCTCTTCCAATGACATCAAGAAGATTGAGGCTGAGTTCTTACGGGATGATACGGCTCAGAGGAAGCCGCCACCACCAGACATGATACCCATAGTTGATCCTACTACCCTAATAGTTGAGGCCACATCTGCTCCTTCTACGGAGCAGGCAGGTATACCCTCCTCTTCCACAGTGCCTTCAGTTTCCACTACATCTTCTCATGTTAATGTATCTGTTGCTGCTCCTGAGAGGCCTACCCCCAAGCTTATTACTCGTCCCCCATGACCCATGCCATGATTTATCATATGGGCAGCCTTTTTTGATCGGTGGATCTTAGAGCCGCACAAGTTGAGACAGACATGCCCGGAATCATTGATAGGGCTATTGAGAAAGCCATGTCTCCATTGAGAGACAAGGTGAGTAGGTGTGAGGGGTTGATTGTGGGACATGGTGTGAGGCTGGACGACCTCACTGTGAGACTTGAGGCCTAGAAGCATGCTGAGAGTAGTTTAGGTGCACTAGAAACCATGAGAGATGAGCTTGCGACCTTACGAGCAGAGGTAACTCAATCGCAGTCCACCAAAATTTTGACACTATGGGGCAAGGTTCCCTTATCGAATGCACCTATCTACATGCCACCACAAATGCATAGTGAGCCTATTCCTAGTGTGCAGCCTGAGATAACTGTTAGTGTTGAGATTGAGGCTAATGTGGATGTTGAGAGGGACGATGATGATTTGGCCTAGGAGATAGACGAGCAGGAGTTGAGAAGCAGGGAGCATGGGATTGCATAGACTCTGACGGAGATACATGCGACAGAGTAGGTCATTTTTTCAAGAAACCCTGGAGAGATCCCTTCGGGAGACTTCAACGGTTGGTACTAGTTGAGTGTCTTTAGACTCCTCTATCACTCTGAGTGTGGAGATGGGCATTGATGCCCTAGCTGAGTGTTTACTACTACTTATGCTGACCCTATTGCCGGGCATTGATGCCCCAAATGATGTTTCTCTTTCAGAGACTCCAGATGAGAGTTCTCTACAGGCCTATCGGGGGAGCCTTCTATCTTAGCCTCCCATACTTTTACTATCATTGCATTGAGGACATTACTTGTTTCTTTTTAGTGGGTAATGGACTTTAAACCAATAGTCTCATTTTTGCTTGTATTTTGTTACTTTTAGTTTTGAATAATTGTACTAGTTTACTTTTGTTGAGATTATAGTGCTTCTTTTGGTTGAGTGCATCTCTTTTATCTATTTTGTTCTCTTTGATCTTGCAACCCCTCATGAGTTTTGAAAATTGTGAAATGCTAGAAGTTGTCATTGATAATAAATCGAGTATCAAGTTTGCTCAATATCGATGTCTTGAATGGTACTCATGATGAGCATGATGCAGAGTGTTGGTGTTGCGAGAGTGAAATTGATGTGGTTGCGCTTTTGAGCGATCTCTTTGAATCTTTTGTTTATTAGCTGCATTTTGATGTAAGTCTTGTAATGAACATCACACGTATACTTTTGCTCTTTTTGGGATGTGCAAAATGAGTGTTTTTAAAGCGCCTGTGTGGTTAAGTCTTACTTGAAAGCATGTGAGTGGAGTCTTAGAATTTTCCTTGTTAGTCCAATTGTATTTTGGTGAATGTGAGGCGTGGTCTTGGGCAACAATTCAAAGAGGGAACCCAAATGTCCATAATATTTTGTGATTACCTTGTGATGGTTTGCATCCATTTTGGCACCATTTGAGCCTAACCCATTTGTTGGGCAAAACCAAAAGAAAGCCTCGTGAACCAAATTACCTCTACCTTCTCACCTAAAATTCTTTTTGAAGCATTGTTATGTTTGAATAGTCAATTTAGGTCAAATCCTAAGTTGGGGGTGTGGTAAGGAAGGAGGAATTAAAGCCAAGTGAAGGGCAAAGAAAGATGAAATGAGACTCAACTTTGAAGTTTGTTACAAAAAAAGGAACCCCTCCTTATAAAAAAAGTCATTGGGATTAAAATTCTTTGGAAAAATGAAAATGAAAAAGAGAAGTGATGAAATAATGGGGATTCTAAATAAATTGAGCGAAAGTTAAAGTTTGAGTTCTCAAATGAAAAAGAATAAAAAAGAACTTGAGAAAATGTGAAGATTATTGCAACAATGCTTTGAAAGGGTAAAGTCACCAAGCCAAATCGATCATACCTTAACACTCAAACCCATCACAAGCCTAAAAGACCCTTGAGATCTTGCATAAACTAGGTTGTGTGATGATTGAAAAATATGGGCAAACCTATGGGACAAAGGTTGCATGTGTTTCTGTTTTGAGAGAGTGGAAGTTGCATTGATTCCATTTATTTGATTAATTTGTTTTGCAAGAGCATGTAATCGTTCTTGATGTGAGGGCACTTGAATAAATTTATTGAAAGATGTTCTTGCATTATAAAATAAGCTAAAAGTGAGCTTGAGCTTGTGTTGAGACTGACTAGTCATCATTTGAAGCTTTCTGATCATGATTGAGTGTAGCATGCGTTCAGAGTAGTCTTGTTATAGAACTTGTATGTTAGCTCTCATTGAGTAATGTTGTAGATACCTTTATTGAGCTAATTATATTCTTAATTTACTTGAGTACAACCAAAAGTTTAAGTTGGGGATGTATAACAATCCTTTTATAGACTCAAACTAGTTGGAAATAACCTAATCAACTAGTGCGTCTTCTCTCACTTCTGCTTCAACAAATTCTTTCATTGCTAGACTATTGTAGTATGAAAATCCTCTGTGTTACATTGTGAAATATATACCTCAATGTAGCCTCCAAGCGGTCCTTATATATGTAGGAAGTGATTAGGTTATTGCTTCCAACCTAGTTTTGCTTATTTAAGGACTTAAGGACTTTACATGATTGTGCTTCCTTAATAAGAGTCTTTGAGGAATTCCTTTTCCTTCACAAAATTCTCTCCTTAATAGCCCCTTGTATTGTGAGATCTGATTTTCCTGTCTGAATTTATTTGTGTTAAATAAGTGAACTTGATTCTTCTATTCCTTTGTCACTCATCGAAAACAAGACTTAAACACTGATATGTAAGCATAGGTATTTCATCACAGTACTTTAATACGTGCTTGTAACATCCCGTATCCATAAGCTATCTTAGAAGTTTAAAAGTTGTTGGTGTAGGTTCCCATAAGCCTATCTACATATCGTAGGATGGTAGTCGTAGCACTTGGAATGAGTTTTGAAAAAATGTCAAGTCCCATATAAGTGTCTATGGTTCAATAGGATGGACCGTAGAAACTTCTACGAGTCGTAGGAAGTGCTCATAGAAGGATTTCAAACTTAGTAAATTATTGAAGGACTTTGGATCTACGAGAGGACCTACGGGTTGTAGAAAGTTTGGCAGACCGTAGAATGTGTTTGTAGAAATGATTCCAGTGTTAGTGATTTTTGTGCATGTGTTCTACGAGAGGGTCTTACAAACCATAGAAATACCAATGATCCGTAGGAAGGGTCCTATCGAAAGTGTTTTTGAAGTTGGTCTCTAGTAGTTTGTTTTACGATTGGACAAGACGAACTGTAGAAGTTCCTACGATCAATATGTACAATCTGTAGAAGTCATTGGAACGTTTTAGCCTAAACCTCAACATTTTTACACCTAATGAAGGTCCTTAACAGTACCATTCGACCATAACACTCCCATAATCATTACTAAGGCTTAAAGCAAGGATCCAAGAGGATATAACTAGGGCTTTTCAAACGTTCTTCTAGTTTACAATGAACATTGTTCTTCCAGGTATGTAAGGATACTCATAGTGATGGACTAAGTTCGTCCACACACTCTACATCTAAATTCAATCAGTACACGGTTATGTTTAGGGTTCTGCCCATAATTCTTGAAATCTGTATTTGGTTTGTGTTTCTTATTCTAAGTTCTAATTTCTTGATTAAGGAGATTTTGATTCCTATTATGTATGTTGATTCTTAAATTGTTGTCCATACTGTTATTATCACACGAACCCTATTTATTGAAGTCATATCTTAAAAAGGTTCCTATACAAGTTTTCCTATACATTGATTTTGGACTTGAAAAGTGAGTCCATGAATATTGTAAATGCATGATTTGAAAAAGGTTTTGAAAGGACATAAATGGTTTCAAATGTACTATCTGGAAATTGATAGGAAATGAGCATAATTGATTATCTGAAAAACATTTTAGTCAAGTAAAGTAAAGTAAAGAAAAGAAAAGTAAAGTAAAGTAAAGTAAAGGTCATTTTCCTAAAAAGGGCTATTGAGCACTATTGATACTGATTATTTTGGGAGTAGTATCTATAAGACCTCGAACTTTGAGAAAGGTTATGATGGGTTAACGGATAAGTCCACGGGCCTAAAAAAGCCATGAACCCTTAAAGAAAGCCTAAATAGTTCGTTTAGGGGTTCACTGGCCGTTTAGGCTTAGTAGCCTGGCCGTTTAGGTCTGCCAGGAAAAAGGGCCACCTGGACGGTTCCCTAAATGGCCAGTGGAGCCTTGTACACCCCGTTTAGAGAAGGTGGACCAACTGTTTAATTCAGCCTTAAGATGTGGCCACCTGGATGGTTCCATAAACGGACCATCAATCCCTAAACGGTCTGTTTAGGGTCCATATAGGTCCCTCCCCCCCAACCGGTTTTTAAGTTAGGTATATTTTAGTATTTCCCCTATGTGTTTGGCACCCAAGTTATGTCATTTTGACTTTTACTCTAAGTCTTATATAAGTGAATTAAGTCCTAAATCTACCCATTCTAAATCATCCACCTAAATTCTAAATTTCCCTCCAAGTCCATCCCCAAAATCCTCTAAAAAGCTAAGGAAGAAAAAACTAGGGTTTCACTTCAAGAATCTCAATTCACCATACCTATTGGGCCTTGATTAATAAGGTATGTTAGTATTAACCTACAGAGTCCTTTCCTCCATAGGGTTCCTCAAAGATCTCTCAATTTTACAGACAAGATTCTTAATTCAAAGTTAGGGTTTTATTCAATCTTCATGGGTTCTTTTCAATTATTATTCAATTAATTAGTTTCTACCTTTTTATGCATTAAATGAAGTAATTATATGATTTCAAGTTGCATTCATACGAACCCATACATGATCCATGATTTTAGACCATGAGCACATAATGAAACTTATGAACTATGAAAAATGAACTTATGAAGTTGGTGCAAATGATTTGAGGATGCTTTGAGAGTAAAGTATCAGTATTGATGTGAACGGTTTCCTCACATAATACTAAGAACATGATTGTGAAAGGATTTCTCACATAAAGATTCATAAGATTAAAAAGTTTTTTCACCTAAGTTGAATCAAATTAAGGAGGTATTCTAAATGACTTTAGCTTGGATTGGTTTCTTGATTGTGCCTTTCCATGGATGATGAAATGAATATGATTAACAACTATTCTATGGGATTTTGCTTAGCACCGAGAGGAAATTGATATGGAGGCTCTCTCGTTAGTAGAGGTCAGGTCTCTAGTAGCAATCTCCTTATCCCATAACTATGTGCCACCATAGGATTTGTCTCAGATAGACACTAGCTAGTGGATCCACTTTAGCTTAGATTCATGGTTCTTACCTTGAAAAGTAAGAACATCTCTTTTCGGTGTGGAATAGATAACAGATTCCATGTTATAGCTCACATGGTCTATGTCGGTTAAATGGTAAACTTCCCATAACTATGAACTAAGGTTACTTTTAAAGTATCTCACAAGTGTTTTAAAGATGTTAAGCTTGCATTGACCATGATTATGACCTATGTTTTCTAACCCTTTTATCTTATGATTTAGCTTGATCATTGCATGTCATGTAAAGTCCTTTTTAGTATGATTTCATAACTTTTATGCATTGCTATCATGCTTAGTACATACCATGTAATAATACATGTGCCTACATTGTTTCACTAATATAGGATTCGACGCTCCTACCTCTTACACTCGTGGATAGTTGATCCCTTTGGCACTTGAAGATTGGCGAGTCCTCATGATCCGAGGACCGAGACACTTTTATAGCTTTCTTTCATTTCAGTTTTTAGAAATTTGTACGTGGTGTATGAGTTACGTCCCAACTAGTTCTTTTGATTAGTAGATGGCTTGTTGAGACTTATGTTAGACTTTCACTTTGTTAGAATCTTTCATGATATAACATTGTCTTTTGAAATATTTATTTCTATTATCTTGTATGATGTATGCTAAGTGGATTGTGTAAGGCCTTTTGGGGTTCTATATGACATAATACTCTTAGGGTATGTTTTGGGTCGTGACAGTATCAAGCACCGAATTGGATAAAAGTTCATTTTAACTTAAGGCCCTATAAACTACCTAGCCAGCTTAGGATAGGATTGCATCAACTTTCGGGTGACTCCTCACTGCCTCAAGAAGGCATATTGGATAGATACATAGTTATAGTTAGCTTTCTATACCCCGATAAAGTATAAGATGACCCTGGTAACGTGGGTGGAACGTTGTATCATTACTAGGCTCATAGTAATGATTGGCGGTTAGAGAAACTCTCCAACAAAGTAAAGTTTATTATTTTGATATTAATTTTATTGCATATCTTATTGTAAAGTACAAATGCTTTTTACTAGTTGTTCATATCTTGTTTCGCTCGAGTTATATTCGGTCATCCGTTCGGTTATTTTTTTATTCAGCCATATTACATATCGTACATTCAATGTATTGACGTCATTTAACCTGCATCATCTCATGATGCAGATACAAGTATTTAGGATCATCAACATACACTCCATTGAGATCATTCCACTTTCTGACAGCTTTTGGTGGGGCACTTTGCTTCCAGAGGACTCTAGTTGATCTGTTTTGATTTAGTATTTTTTTTGAGGTGTTGTGGGTCTTTTTCCACCCCTTATCTTGATATTTTAGAGGCTTCATGGATAGACAGAGTTAGACAGTTGTTCGGTATTTTCTCAGATGTTTTATTGGAACTTATTATGTACGCATTTTCAGACAATTTTTAGAGTTTTCTTTATAATATTTAAATGCTCATCAATTAAAGTTGTCGCGTATCCTATAGAGTAATGTGTATCATAGTTATCCAGGTCAAAGGTTCTCTTGGAGCCAACAAAGACTTGGAGCGTGATAGTGCTTGAGTAGGAGGCTTGTTATACTTGATGTTCCATTTGATGTGTTGACCTTAATGAGAGAGTCTATTAGAGTGGACAAAGTCTATCCAGTACACACATTCAAATAATAAGGGAAAAACTCTTTAATTATCCAAATTCAGATTAGAGATTTATTTTAATGGTTAGACGTACAAACTAAGTCAAACCTTTCAATCTAAAACCCAACAAGTGTAGTCTAAGTAATCCATTCATGGCTCTTCTAGGGAAGAAATTGTTGGACAACAAACATGCCTGCTTTCTTAGTCATGATAATTTTGGTATATTCTTGTTTTTATGCTTAAACAATATTCTACTTAGTTGCTTTACAATTGTACTTTCTTATTATTGGACATAATAGGCACTCTATATTTATTTTTTACTTTTCCTCAGTCGAAAACTTTGCTTAATTTCCCATGTGGTACATGTTTTTTCCATATTTCCCACTTTCTAAATCTTCTTTACATTTATTCCAACTCTCTTATAATACATATGGCCCACCTCTTATTTGGAATAGAAATTCTATTTCCTTCACTTTATTTTTATTTTTTGGTTTCTCATTTAGTTTTCGGTATCTATACTGGAGTCCAACTAAATTCGGATTCGTGTCAAAAAGTTCATTGGGGGGTAATCACTTCCTAACTATCACGACCCGAGCCTACACCTTGGACGTGGCCAGCACTCAAGAACCATTGCTCGTCCCCAAGCGAATCCACATCCTGGCTGACTACAAGTGGAAGACTAACTCAATCATACAAAGCTTAAAAACAACTGAATAAAAATTCATGAAACTTAAATAAAAAGCTTTAACTCAAAAGGAAACTCTAAATAATATAATATATTCAACTCGCCCCAAAATAGGCAACTCAAGTCTTTAAAACATTTAACAAAATAAATGAACAGACTTCTAAAACTCTACTTTCTATCTATGAAGCCTCTAAATGACAAAGATGAAAGTTGGGACAAGACCCATGACATCCTAACAATTGATATAACTGAAAGGTAAATGAAATCCTCCGGAAGCAAGGAGGCTCACCATAGCTAACTCGAACTCCATGTGGTATCAACGAAGCTCCTATTGATGACCCTGAATATATGTATCTGCATCATGAAAGGATGCAGTCCAAATGACTCAGTACGTGGAATGTACGAGCGTGTCAGGGGAATCCTAGAGCATAACATAAGCTTGAACTTGCTAAAAAGGAAACATACTTACCTCTTTTCAAACTCACTCAACTCAACTCAAGTAAAGAGTAAGATACTCAACTCAAAGATTAGATACTCAACTCAAAGATAAGATACCCAACTTCAAAGATATGATACTCGACGTTGGATTCTCAACTCAATATAAAGCAACAATACACATGCAATATATGGAAAGCTTTTAAAAAAAGAAAGAAAATAACTCAGTGTATTGAAGAGTACAATAACAACTCAATTTATATATAATAAAATATAATATAACTCTGTGGGAGATTTTCTAACTGACAACCACCACTATGAGCCTAAGTGATGATACAACGTCTTGCCCATGCTGCCAGAACTGTCATATACTTTGCCGTCATATAGGATGCCTTAACTAAGTGGATCCACTAGTCTATGCTAAAAAGCACTAAGGAGTCATCTAAAAAGTATGATCCTTTCTACCCATAATGGCTACATGGTTTATGAAGACGTGAGTTATCTGAACTCAAACTCGTCCCCATATCGGTGCTCAATACTACTCCCAAAATACTCATATGTTTAAAAACATAACTTTTTCTGTGGTTTGATATTATTACTCAAAATCTTTCTCTAAAAAGAGATGTTACTCAAACTGCTCAAAAATCTTTTGAAAATCTCAGTTTCCTCCTCATTTAAATGTGAAAACATTTACTCTTGAGAATACTTAGTTCCCATATATCATTTTAAAGAAAATGAACTCGGCTTTACTCTTTCTCAACTAAAGTGCTCAAGTCTTAAAACAAATTTAGAAAAAGTTGTAAAAGACATCTCTAAATAAAGTTCATACTGAATTATGGACGTGAACAACTCAACTCAAGGTTTCAATAACCATAAATAAAACTAAATACTTGGAACTCAAGAACTTCAATGATACTACTCGTTTCAAGAATGCTCAACTCAGTGGGTTCATGCGGAATATGAGCATGAACTACTCAACTCAAGGACTTAAAGATATTTCTCATCTCAAGATTGTTTGACTTATAGGGCTCATGCGGAATTATGGGCATGAACAATTCAACTCAAGGACTTCATGGTTAACATGTGATAGTCCTTTGATTAGAAATATAATTTCAAAGGGGATTAGGAACTCAATGCCCAAGACTTAGAACTTGAAGATACTACTCCTCTCAAAGGTACTCAACTCATGGAGTTCATGCGGAAGTTATGGAAATGAACGACTCGACTCGAGGGTCTACATGACAATATGGAACTCGTTTATACGACTCTTCTCATTCTCATTCTCATACTCACTTCCTCAAAACTGAACTCAAATCGATGATGGATCTCAAAGGACTCACAATTTAACTCAAAGACTTTCTTGAACTCTACTTTTAACTCTCTTTTGAATGTGAATTATGAATTCAAGAGTTATGGTTCACGAAATGAAGGATCTCATGATGATAAAGTAGACTCATGAATACATTCTCCTCATTCTCATACTCACTTGCTCGACTCTTGAAACAAGTTACTAGAAGTTGTAGAAAACTCTACAAAAGGACTCAAAGGGACTTTCTTAGAATGTTCGAAAGAATTCTCAAGAATTTAACTCTTAACTTTACCTTAAATTTGATTTATGAATTCAAGGTTTTGATTTGTGATAGGAAAGATCTCGGGATGTGTCGAAGTGTTCTTAGATAGTTAACATGAGAAACAATCAAGAAATCACTGTCTGGAAGCACGTCCGTGACGCGGAGATGCATTTAATTATTTGGTCGCAAAAATAAATTTTGAGGCAAAACGGTCCGTGACCTATCCGCGACGCAGGGACGGATTTTGGGAAAGGGTTGGGCAGGTCCGCGACGCGGACTAGGACACTTGTTCTGCCCGATTTTTTTCCTCTTCGATTTCTCACCCTAAATCGCCTAAACTCAATTCTTTTTCTCAGATTCTCCTTAAATTCAGATACCCAGCACATGAACACAATGACCTACTTTCATATAAAACTCAACAATCTCATCTAAACTCAAGAACTAAAGCAAATTTCAAGAACATAATTCAATAACATCATACTTTCAACTTTCTAGAACGAATTTAACGCTGAAATTAACATGATTGGCGTGTGGGTGAATAAACCCAACACTATGGAAGCTTACATACCAGAAAGAACCATCTTCTTGAAGAACTTGAAGGAAAATCTTGGAAGAAGAACCCTAGCCTTAGCGTTTCTTGAATTCCTTGAGCGTAGAATTTTAGGAGTGGATGAGAGAGTTTAACTTATGAAAATTGATTTTCTACACATTTAGAAAAAATTAGATGACCTCCTAAGGGTTTTTAGATATAAAATACTCCTAAATAAATAAATAAAATGAGCTGGGAGTCGGAATAATTTTTCACCAGGCAGTGAGGTCCGTATTGGCTCCGTAACGCGGAGCCATGGCGGAGCTGCTGCCAGGTTTGTGCGTCGTTAGTAAATCAGTCATAACTTTTCACTTAGAGCTCGAAATTTAGCAAACTTGATGGCGTTAGAAAGAGGACTCAAAGGGCTTGAATTTTATATCTCATAGGTCTCCTAACTTATCATGTACTAAAATTTATAGTTGTTTGAAGTTGACTCAAAACTTAAGAAAAACTTAGGAATGACTTGAATGAACTCTCTTTAGTTCTTCTTGGAACTCAAGGTGCTACATCTAGTGACCTTAACGCTTAGGAAAATTTAAATTCTTTGGTAAAAACTTACTCACTACGAAGGATAGTTCGAGTCTTAGCTCAAAAAATTTCTGGGGTGTTACAATATCTCCCCCTTGGGATTATTTGTCCTCGGATGACGACTGGACTGGGTATAGAATGGGGCTACTCTTACTAAGGTCTGAGTCTAATGGTCTGCTCTTACTATATTCAAGAATAACCCAAATCCTTAAGTTCGGATTCTATACTTCTCTATAGGGAATCTCATCCCAAAACTATTACTCTTTACCACCACATTGGGCTCATATCAAGAACCACCTAATGTTTAACAACACCACATTCAAGCTTGGTACTCTAACAACTCCATGGACTTCTACTAACCAACTCCTTAATAAATTCTCAACACTCGACTTGATTTCTCATCTTATCATCTCCCCCTTAGGTCTAAAGCTGACACTTGAAGGCTATGGACCTATTCCACATTGATAACTCAATTATGCTATCTAGGCACACATGGAAAATTATAAATTAATTGGAACCCCATCTGGTAACATACCATCTCGGCACACCTCTTGATGCTCTTGTTAATCTTGTGACTTAGCCACACTTCACTGCCCTTATCTAAATGTTAGGGTCTCTCACTTGTATCTCTCATATATATTGCAGCTAATCACCTTAATTCCTCACCTACTCCATGTCAAGTCTTCTAGATCAAATCTCAAGAATGACATCATCACCCTCATGTTGCCATTCTTTTGATCATGACACTCATCTCAAATTCAAGCTTAATATTTATGAGTAAACCTCGAATATCAATATGATTGCTCGCTTACTATACTAACTTACAACTACTAGATGCAAAGTTAATAATCATTCTTCCACTAAAAATTCATGACAAATAGTCAATCCTCACCTCTTAGTATTCATACTTACAATTTACTATCACATTTTCATTCACTCATTCACTATACATCAATGCCTAATTAGTTCTATAACACTTTGAATATTACGAGATTTCCCTTAAATATCATAAGCCTAGCTTATAGCTATCACCTCATGAATACTCTTGCTCTTCTATTCTCCACTTACACTTGGTCATTACTAACACAATGACACATCATCATAACCCCTTTCTAGTTAAGTTATGCTCTAATTCATCTTGACTTGCAACTCTTACTCTACCTTCTATCCTGAGCTCTTCACAACTCATCACTTCTTAGTCTACCCATAAGGGAAAACTCCTCATTCATAACTTACTAGGTGCATGACTATACTGATGTGAGGTCAAAATACATATTTTTAATCATTATTTGCCTCACATTTAGTATTTATATTTATCCTTTATGGGCATACATTTTATGGATTGTGCTAAATTGTATATTTTATTTGTAGGATTAAATTGATGGAAAATTGGAGATGTTTGGAGCTAAAGGGAATTAAAGATGGAAAGTTGAAGAAGGAAATCAAGCAGACAGCTTAATGGAAATAAGTTAATATAATATTAATATAATTTGTATGCAAATAAGGAAAGAAAAACTTACCTGCTGGTCCACGTGTCAGGCAGCAACATCAAAAGAAGTTACACGCACAAAATTGGAAGCTACACGCGGAGAAAAAGGAATCCAATTCCTTTTGGTTGTGGATTCCTAATTTAATTTGGACTCAATTATTTTATTTAGGGTTTTTATATCTATAAATAGGGCATGAAAATTTATTCTTGGGAGAGCGAAAAATTAAGATACAAGACAGAATATAAATTTTCTTCTAGCTTACGAACTTTGGAAGAGCCGCCGTGGAGGCCGGAGAATTGTGGTTTATTCTTTCTTCTCCTTTATTATTTATTTGTATTCGTGATTTATAAAAGATAGTTTCGCTATTGTTCTTAACTTTTTATGATTAACACAAACATATTTATTTTAATAAATTTTGATTGTGTTCTTGAGATAATGAGTAGCTAACTTTCATAACTAGGGTTGTGGGAACCATGAGTGATTAGCAAAGTATGAATAGTAAATAAGCAATTCTTGAATAGTGTTTTGCATGCATTGATAATTCTTTCGTTT